>JAKWJD010001756.1:9000322-9205340 GCA_027705065.1 Solanum peruvianum | reverse complement strand
ATGTGAAATGATCTAGTATGTCTTGAATAATTATGAATTGAGGTTACTTCATGAGTAGTTGTATATGTGAAATGATCTAGTATGTGCATTGATTATGCTTTATGACCTATGTTGTTTCACTTCTATGTCATGTTTTTCCAAGCTATTATATTTAGTAAAAATTTTTAATAACGCATACTCTTGCCTGCTTTTCTCCTCTAAATGCAGGATCTGTCATTCTCGAGTGTCATCCGTGTGGCTTAGATTTCTTGTACATGAAGAGTTGATGATTGGTGAGTCTTCATTCATCCCAGGATATGGACACTACTTTCCGTATGGTGATTTTCCTTTTTAGTTTTGAACATTGATGTATGGGCTATTCCCAAAGATTCTATTGCACTAGATTGTTTTTGAGACACGTGTATCAGACGTGAACTTTGTTTTAGAAAACTTTTGTTATGTTTAAAATGTTTTAAATCTTATCAATTTTCTATTATATTGACTATGAATACTAAAGGTATTATATAAGGCCTCTCGAGGTCTTGCATGTCATGTTATATCTACAGTGTTAACATGGCTAACTGAAAATTGAAAATTCCAAAACCCAAACCAACAATCCTATATAAGACAAAAAATGACCTACAAGAGCTAAACCGTGCTGACGAATTTCCAATTTCAGCATGTTTCTAAAAAATATTGATCAAATTCATTTTTCTGCGAAAAGTTTTTAAAATATAAAACACCTAAAGGAACAATTGTAAATAAAATCTTCAAAACCCAAACCTACAGTCCTATCAAATAAAAAACGACCATTCGAAGCTAACCAAACTAACATAATTTTCATCTAAGAAGGTTTTCAAAAATTCTTAAGGAAAATCAAATTTCGGCCAAAACATAAAAATTAAAATGTCATACGACAAAAACCTAAAACGAAAACCACAAAATTCAAGCAAACAATCCTATAAGACCTAAAATGGCCTTCGAGATCTAACACACTAATGAAATTCCAATTTGAGCATGTTTTCACAAAAATATCAGTCAAATTCAAATTTTTGCCAAAAGTTTAAACACCTAATGGAACAAACTGAAATAAAAGCCTCAAAACTCAAACCAATCATCATATTAGATAAAAAGTGACCTTCCAAAGCTGACAACACTGATGAAATTTTAATTTGAGCATATTTACAAAAAATATTCACCAAATATAAATTTTAACCAAAACTTAAAAGTTAAAACGCCTAAAAGCCACACAAAAAAAGAAAGCCTCAAAATATATAAACCAACAATCCTATTAGATATGAAGATAACTTTGTCAAGCTAGTCGTGTGCTAATAGAATTTTGATGACAGCAACTTCAAGAAAAATGTTAAGAAAAGTCAAATTTGGTCAAAAGTTAGAATTCCTAGTGATACAAACTGAATATGAACCCTCAAAATTAAATCCGCATCCATTAGGTGACTAATGACCTTAAGATCTAAGCACTCTGACAAAAATCAATTGAAGCATGTTTGTCAAAAAAATGACCCACAATTCATTGTAGCCAAAAGGTTAAAAGTTAAAACACTTAACTACCGAAGTGAAAATAAAAATCTCAAAACCCGAATCAACCATACTATAAGATCAAAACTGAACTTATATGGAAAACCACGTGAAAAAAATTTCAATTCATGTATGATTACCAAATTTTTGACTAAAGTGAAATTTTTAATATAAATGCCCAACGGCTCAAATTCAAAGTGGAAGCCTCAAAATCCGAACACCCTATCTATTACGTAAAAAATGACTTTTCGCATCTAAAGTCGGGGTTGGCGCTTAACTGAACCACCATGCACTGATAAAATTCTTATATGAGCACGTTATACAAGAACATTCATCGAAGTTAAATTTTTGAAACAATATTATTGTTAAAAAACCTAGTGGCACACACGAGAAATCAAAGTCTCAAAACTCAAATCAACCATTCTAGTAGATAAAATTACCTCTGGAGATAATTATGCAGACAAAATTCTCATGTGAGCACGTTCACAAAATATTGCCAAAGCCAAATTTTGTCCAAAACATAAGATTTAAAAAACCTATGGAACAAACAAAAAATGGAAGCCTCAAAACATGAACCAATCTTAATAAAAATGGCCTTTCGAAGTAATGACACTAACAGAGTTCTAATTTAAGCACGTTTACCAAAAAACTATTGTCCAAAGTCGAGTTTTGAAAAAGTTTATATATTTAAACGCCTAAAGGACAAACTAAATATGAAAGCATCAACACTAGACATTGATTTGCAAAACAAACTTCAATTGGTGAAATTACCGGATATACAAATATATGTTTGTAATTAATAATTTATCAATAAATTTATAATAGTTTGTAATAGTTACTATTCAACTAAGCATTCGTATATATTATTACCAATTAATAATTAAAATGTTAGTAAATTTTACCTATTGATAAATGATCGATTGGTTATCCAAACTATTTTAATGATACTAGTAATTTACTAACTACAATCTTTATTCATTGGTAAACTTCCAACTGATTGGATATTGGTTGCCATTTTATCAACAAATTACAGTTCGTTACTAAATTATCAACACATTCATATTTGGTTGGTAAATTTAGCAACAAAAATTTTACCGTTGATAAATGTTGGTAAGTAATTCATTGGTAATATGTCAATAAATTATATAATGATTTTTTAAAATCATATTTACGAATCAATGTATACTTGGTTGATTATATGATAATCCATTAATACATTGTTGCTTAATTTGACGCCATTTCTTCCTGCCACATTTGCCAACTAAAATATTTAGTTAGTAAGATTTTTTTTTTGTAATTTGTTGGAAATTCGTTTTTAAGTTTCAAAATATAATCCAGTTAGAAATACGTTGGGAATTTGTTAGTATAATACTAACCAACTTATGTTTTTAGTAAAATCTATTGGCAATTGTAGCAGACAATTTCAATTCGTGATTCAACTTATTTTCTTATCCGATTGAGGTTATTTATATACAGTTTGTTCTTTTAAACTTAGTCTTTGATTGGGAACTGAGAAAGGGTTATTTCGAGTCATGTAGCTCCATATTTTTTCTCTTGGATAGCAGCTGTGATATGGTATTGTTACGTCTTTTGTTTTTCTCTAGTTTTTGGTGCTATCTTGTAGTTGTGTTGCTCAATGTTTTGTACTATGTTGTTGTCCATTTGCAGAACACTTTTATAACTATTATTTATTTCATTGGTTCTTTGACATTGTGGTTTATACTCTTCACACTAATGAGGTTTTTCATGCTAAAATTTGGTGTCTTGTGTGTTGATTTATTTTTGTTGCTTGGTTGATTTGTTTGTTGTCCAAACAGTATGTTTCTTGAATTATTTTATCTTCTCTTATTTGAAAGAGAAGTGAAAATTTGACTTGGGTTTTCTTCGACTATTGCCATGTAATGCGCATTTATATTTTGCGTGTATTTTTCAATAGCTCCTGTTGTTGTAGCTACTATATATGTAGCTCGTATGTGTGGTTGTCGGTTAGAGAAGCTCCCGTAGAAGTTATTTTATTCTTATGTATATTATTTTACTTGTATTTTTATATGCATGTCAGTGTTAATTGTATCTTGCATATATTTAGATATTTCAGCATGTTTCAGACAATTTCTTTTACATTGCACACTACATTGAAATTGCATTATATTAAAATGAGTAGTTATACATAAGTTGAGCAGAACCAAAGTAAGTGTTTCTTCTTACTCCATTTCAAGATTAAGTGTTGATAACATTCCGAATTGCATACGCATACTTTTAATGTACTGATTCATGTTGGCCTGCATCGTACTATGATGAAGGCAGAGGTAACTAGGGATCACTATTCGGTGCAACTTTGATCTAGCGAGAAAATCAGAGTAAGTTGGTGACCCTCACTTTATTCCGAAGGATCCTTATTATTGCTTTCTAGTCTTTTCATTTATAGAATGTTGTGGAGTTTGTCCCAACATATTCTTCATTGTATTCGTAAGGGCTTCATAGACTGGTAGTCAGTTAGATCAGGTGAGTCTCTTTTATTTTAGATATTCATTTTGAGACTAAAGTGCCAATTTTTCGAAGACGTTAATTCCTGTTATTTATGAGAATGTTATTATTTTATTATTGAGTAAGCCTTCCACTGATTTATGTAAGTCGGGTCAAGGGTACGCTCAAGGCCAGAAATGACCATTGGGTGTCGGTCACATCTAGGGTGTAAACTCGGGGTGTTATAAAACTCACCCATGTATTTTGTGTTGCCCGAGAGGGAGGTCGTGAAACCAAGATCACTGTGTTATGGCCCAAGGACTGGGTGGGCGTGAGGTTAAGCCTTAGAGGTCAAGTCATAGTCCCATATCCTAACACTCAACTCGAGAGAGTGAGTGAGGTAAGACGTAGGTTGTCATTAATGAGGAAAATGGGTGTCCAAGATGAACACATGATACGGGATAAATTGCTCGAGAGAAAACTTATTTCCATCTAAAGCTTAGCCTAGTCATTTTTATCTTGCAAATTTTCTATCGAAAGCATGTACCCAATGATTTATCTCAATTGTATTTTGGTCATAACCCAAGAACTTCTCCTCATACATGATTTTTCTTATTTTTTACCATTTTTAATATACTTGTGACAACCCCCCCCTCCCTGACGTTAACTTAAATTTTTTTTATTCGTTAATATCTTTAGGTACAACTAATAAGAATGAGATTCTAATTAACTACATCTTCTCAAAATTGCTTCCTTGGGGCATGACCCCTGTAACGACCTGTTTAGTCGTTTTGAGCAGCGGATTGAAATTCTGGAAAAACTGGTTGGGACGACGGAAGTAGTGACGGACCGTCGTAGTCACGACGGCCCGTCATGGATGTTTCGTCCCATGACACTTAGAGTTCTGAAATTGGGTACTGAAAATTGACTCTCTGTAAATTGTGACGGACCTGCAGGACGTTCCGTCACATCCACGACGAACCGTCGTAAGTTTCCATTGCAAAACACTTCAACGTTTGAGAATTTGGTTCGAGAAACGAGTTTCTGACCGCCATGACGGACGTGCAGGACGGACCGTCACAGGCGTGACGGACCGTCACAGAGTCCGTGGTGACGATGGGGTTTTGGGGAGGCACGACGGCCTGTGCGACGGACCGTCGCACCCACGACGGCCCGTCACAGGTTGTGCAGTCCCAGGCAATTTAGGATTTCTTTTCGTTTTTAAGGGTCGTTTTTGACTATTCTTTCCTTAAATATAAAGATTGAGGGTTAACATTAATAAGTCTAATTACTTAGGGGTTAAAAGGGGTAACCTTAAGTGAATTAGTGGGGTTTTTTATTGTCCTTTTTCACACTTAATATATGATTAATTAGGGTAAAGGAAAGAGGTTTGAATAAAACAAAAGAGAAAGAGCAAAGAGAAGAGAGAGAGCAGATCGATCGAATGGTTGAGGAGAATAGCAAGCTTGGGAAATTTCTTGTGGATTCCAATTCTTCGGTGGAGGTAGGTTATGGTTTTATGTTACGATATTCGTAGTGAACTCTTAATAGTGAATAATATGTGTTGATGATGTTGTAAACCTGCTATATGCTTATTGTATGCTTGTATGAATATGATTATGTGATGTTGATAAAACAAGCATGATGAAACCATTGAATCCAAATCTTGAAAGAAACTTTAATCTATGATATTAATGATGATGCCTTGGTATAAAAGAAGGCTTGATGAATTAAAGTAATGGGATTGAGGATGCCTTAGTATAAAGAAGGCTTGATGAATTAGGGGATCGGGTGCCACGTTCCGGTACCAGGAGAAGAATGAATATGAGGATCGGAGTGTCACGTTCCGACACCAGGAGTAGAATATGAGGATCGGGTGCCACGTGGTGCCACGTTACGGTACCAGGATAGAATGAATATGAGATCGGAGTGTCACGTTCCGACACCAGGATAGAATATGAGGATCGGAGTGTCACGTTCCGACACCAGGATAGAATATGAGGATCAGGTGCCACGTTCCGGTACCAGGATAGAATGAATATGAGGATCGGAGTGTCACGTTCCGACACCAGGATAGAATTAGAGGAGCGGAGTGTCACGTACCGACACAAGAGGAAGAAAGATAATGAATCTTGAAAGATAATGAATATACTCAATCTAATGAACTTAATTCCCAAATGAGTATGGTATTGAGGCTTGAGACCTCATGTGTGAACTTGACGGAAATTGTTGATGATAAAGTAATTGCTGTTGCTACATGTTGAGTATTGTAGTTGATTTACATTATTGTTGATATATATTGTTCCCTATTTTGAGTTGACCGATGATATCTACTCAGTACGTGTGGTTGTACTGACCCCCCCTACTTTTATGTTTTCCTTTGTTATTTGTGTTGCAGCAAACGTTCCGTCAACTTCGACTCAGCAGTAGATCAAGCCAGTCTTCACTTCATCGGAAATTCAGGGTGAGCTAATGCGTCTAGCTTGGACTGGGTTTCCTTCTTCAAGTCTTGATGCCTTGAACTTCCGGCATGGACTAGCTTTTTAGTATTTTGTTCTTAGACAGTTTTAGTTTAGAAATTTGAGATAGATGTTCTTGTGATGATGACTTCCAGATTTTGGGGATAATATTAATAATAGTCTAGTTGTTTATTTTGAGTTTAAGTCTTCCGCATTATTTATGTTGATATTATATTGAAATGTTAAGGTTTAGATGGGTTGGTTCGCTCACATAGGAGGGTAAATGTGGGTGCCAGTCGCGTCCCCGATTTGGGTCGTGACAGACTTGGTATCAGAGCATTAGGTTCATTGGTCTCATCACACAAGAACAGGTCTAGTAGAGTCTTAAGGAACGGTAGAGGGACGCCTTTACTTTTCCTTGAGAGGCTGTAAGACTTTAGGAAAATTCCATTCTTTCATTCTTTCTTTCGTGCTACTACTTGAGTCCAATTGGTATCTAGGTGATACAAATTGGTATCTGACCATCTTCATTCTATCTCGCAGATGGTTAGAACTAGAGCAACGACCGCACCAGCAGCAACGACGGAAAGACAGGGAACTACAGAGCCAGCCACTGGGGCTGTGGCTCGAGGAAGGGTAACGGCAAGAGGCCGTGGAAGAGGTCGTGGGAGGACGTCCTCTAGAGGAAGAGGACGAGCCCCTAGCCCATCTGATACTAGGGCGGTGACCCCTCCACCGACTGAGGATGTAGTAAGAGAGGGTGAGGAAGGGGAAACTGAACAAGGGCAGAATGAGGAAATGCCACCCCAACCTACCCCAGAGATGATCAACCAAGTACTTGCTTATCTTAGCGGGTTGTCTGATCAGGGTCAAGCACCTCCAGTGGTTTCTGCACCAACACCTCCGGTTTCAGAGATACGACATGTGGCTACTATGGCTCCCCGCATGGATGCAACATTGGGAATAGGCACATTTCCACGTCTGACTACTGGGCCTATTATGACAAACGATCAACACGAACTTTTCAGTAAGTTCTTGAAATTGAAACCCCCAGTCTTCAAGGGTGCAGAATCTGAGGATGCTTACGATTTTCTGGTTGATTGTCATGAGCTACTACACAAGATGGGGATAGTAGAGAGGTTTGGTGTCGAGTTCGTGAGCTATCAGTTCCAAGGGAACGCCAAAATGTGGTGGCGTTCACATGTTGAGTGTCAACCAACAGAGACACCACCTATGACTTGGGAATCATTCTCTACCCTATTTATGGAGAAATATATCCCAAGGACTTTGAGAGATAGAAAGAGGGATGAGTTCTTGAGTCTTGAACAGGGAAGGATGACAGTAAACGCGTATGAGGCTAAATTTCGCGCGCTATCCAGATATGCCACGCAACTTTGTTTCAGTCCACAAGAACGGATCCGCCGTTTTGTGAAGGGGTTGAGGTCAGAATTGCGGATTTCAGCCTTACAGATAGCGGCAACAGCAACATCCTTCCAAGAGGTGGTAGACTTTGTGATACAGTTGGAAGGAGTGAAACCGGATGACTTCACCTCAACGTTTACATCAAAAAGGTTTCGAAGGGGAGGTGAGTTTAATGGTTCCTACTCTAGAGGACAGAACTCCGGAGGTCACTCAGTTCGACCAATTCAGTCTTCACTACAGACTGTAGTTGGGGGTCCGCCTCAGAATGGTCAACACTTCTCTGAGAGGCCGACGCGTGAACCCAGAGAATGTTATAGGTGTGGAGAGATTGGGCACATTAAGAGGTACTGTCCAAACCAGAGTTACAGACCCCCAATGGCTAGAGGAAGAGGTGGTAATGGTAGAGGTCGTTATTCTGGAGGGCGTGGTGGCCGAGGTAATGGTGGTCACCAAAACGGCAGAGGTGAAGGGCAAAACGGAGCCACTACTACACAACATGGTAGGGGCAACGGACAGACGAATAATGGGGCCCATTGTTATGCTTTCCCTGGGAGATCTGAAGCGGAGGCGTCTGATGCTGTTATCACAGGTAATCTTTTGGTTTGTGATTGCATGGCATCTGTGTTATTTGACCCTGGCTCCACGTTTTCTTATGTATCTTCATCATTTGCTAACGGTCTAAATTTACATTGTGAATTACTTGACATGCCTATTCGTGTTTCTACTCCGGTGGGTGAGTCTGTGATAGTCGAAAAAGTGTATAGGTCTTGTTTGGTGAATTTTGTGGGGAGCAACACTTATGTAGATTTGGTTATTTTAGAAATGGGTGACTTTGATGTAATTCTGGGTATGACTTGGCTTTCTCCAAACTTTGCGATTTTGGATTGTAATGCTAAAACAGTGACGTTAGCCAAGCCTGGGGCAGATCAGTTAGTATGGGAGGGTGACTACACTCCCAATCCGGTGCGTATCATCTCCTTTATTCGTGCTCAGAAGATGGTTAGTAAGGGCTGTCTAGCTTTCTTGGCACATCTTAAGGATGACACTACTCAAGTACCATCGATTGAGTCAGTTTCGGTAGTCTGTGAGTTTTTGGATGTGTTCTCTGCAGATCTTCCCGGTATGCCACCAGATAGGGATATAGACTTCTGCATTGATTTGGAACCCGGTACTCGCCCCATTTCTATACCCCCGTATAGAATGGCTCCCGCGGAGTTAAGAGAATTAAAGGCTCAACTTCAAGAGTTGTTGAGCAAAGGCTTCATTAGACCAAGTGCATCTCCTTGGGGTGCTCCGGTTTTGTTTGTGAAGAAGAAAGATGGGAGTTTCCGAATGTGCATAGATTACCGACAGTTGAACAAGGTAACTATTAAGAACAAGTACCCCATTCCTCGCATTGATGACTTGTTCGATCAGTTACAAGGTGCTTGTGTCTTCTCGAAGATCGACTTGAGATCCGGTTATCACCAACTGAAAATACGAGCAACGGATGTGCCAAAGACTGCTTTTCGAACTAGGTATGGGCATTATGAGTTTGTGGTAATGTCGTTTGGTCTTACTAATGCCCCTGCTGCCTTCATGAGCTTGATGAACGGGATTTTCAAGCCATATTTGGATCTCTTTGTGATTGTGTTTATTGATGATATACTGATATACTCCAAAAGTAAGAAAGAACATGAGGAGCATTTGAAATTGGTGTTAGAGTTGTTGAGAAAGAAAAAGCTTTATGCGAAATTCTCCAAGTGTGAGTTTTGGCTAGATTCAGTGTCCTTCTTGGGGCACGTGGTTTCTAAGGATGGAGTGATGGTAGATCCATCTAAGATTGAGACGGTAAAGAATTGGGTAAGACCTACAAACGTGTCAGAAATAAGGAGTTTTGTGGGGTTAGCTAGCTATTACCGCCGATTCGTCAAGGGATTCTCTTCCATTGCTTCCCAATTGACAAACTTGACTAAGCAAAACGTCCCATTTGTATGGTCGGATGAGTGTGAGGAGAGCTTCCAGAAGCTTAAGACTTTGTTGACTACCGCACCAATTCTTACCTTGCCAATAGAGGGTAAAGACTTCATTGTTTATTGTGATGCATCCTATTCTGGATTGGGTGCAGTGCTAATGCAAGAGAAAAATGTGATTGCTTATGCTTCAAGACAATTAAAAGTGCATGAACGCAACTATCCGACCCATGACTTGGAGTTGGCCGCGGTAGTATTTGCACTAAAACAATGGAGACACTATTTATATGGGGTTAAGTGTGAAGTCTATGCGGACCATCGTAGCCTACAATATGTCTTCACTCAGAAAGACTTGAACTTGAGACAGAGGAGATGGATGGAACTACTAAAGGACTACGACATCACTATTTTGTATCATCCGGGGAAGGCTAATGTTGTGGCAGATGCCTTGAGTAGAAAGGCCGGAAGTATGGGAAGTCTAGCTCATTTGCAAGCTTCTAGACGCCCATTGGCTAGAGAAGTGCAGATTTTGGCTAATGACCTTATGAGGTTAGAAATAAACGAGAAGGGAGGACTGTTAGCTTGTGTAGAGGCAAAATCCTCTTTTCTTGATCAGATTAAGGGGAAACAGTTTGATGATGAGAAACTAAGGCGAATTCGAGATAAAGTGTTGCAAGGAGAGGCTAAGGAAGCAATAATCGATGGGGAAGGTGTTTTGAGGATTAAGGGAAGAGTATGTGTACCCCGCATCGATGATTTGATCACCACTATTCTGACAGAGGCCCATAGTTCCGGATATTCTATACATCCTGGTGCAACCAAGATGTACCGCGACCTAAAGCAACACTTCTGGTGGATTAGAATGAAGCGAGATATTGTTGAGTTTGTTGCCAAGTGTCCAAATTGTCAACAAGTAAAGTATGAACACCAGAGGCCCGGAGGAACACTTCAGAGAATGCCCATTCCTGAATGGAAGTGGGAGAGAATCGCGATGGACTTCGTGGTTGGTCTTCCAAAGACATTGGGTAAGTATGACTCTATTTGGGTGATTGTTGATAGGTTAACTAAGTCTGCCCACTTCATCCCTGTCAAGGTGACCTACAATGCAGAGAAGTTAGCCAAGATCTACATCTCAGAGATCGTTCGGTTGCATGGAGTTCCACTCTCCATTATATCAGATAGAGGTACGCAGTTTACTTCTAAGTTTTGGAGGACACTACATGCTGAATTAGGTACTAGGTTGGACCTTAGTACTGCATTTCATCCTCAGACCGATGGTCAGTCTGAGCGAACGATTCAAGTTTTGGAGGATATGCTTCGTGCGTGTGTGATAGAGTTTGGTGGCCATTGGGATAGCTTCTTACCTTTGGCAGAGTTTTCGTACAATAATAGTTATCACTCTAGTATCGACATGGCTCCATTTGAAGCATTATATGGGAGGAGGTGTAGATCTCCCATTGGTTGGTTTGATGCCTTCGAGGTTAGACCTTGGGGGACTGACCTGTTGAGAGATTCTATGGAGAAGGTGAAAGCTATTCAAGAAAAGCTTTTGGCGGCACAAAGTAGACAAAAGGAGTATGCAGACCGAAAGGTTAGAGACTTGGAGTTCATGGAAGGTGAACAAGTCTTGTTGAAGGTTTCACCCATGAAAGGGGTGATGCGATTTGGAAAAAGAGGTAAGCTAAGTCCAAGGTATATTGGACCATTTGAAGTGCTTAAGAGAATAGGGGAGGTGGCTTATGAACTAGCCTTGCCCCCAGGGCTGTCCGGAGTGCATCCGGTGTTCCATGTATCCATGTTGAAGAGATACCACGGAGATGGAAACTACATTATCCGTTGGGATTCAGTTTTGTTGGATGAGAACTTGACTTATGAAGAGGAACCGGTTGCTATATTAGATAGAGAAGTTCGCAAACTGAGGTCGAGAGAGATTGCATCCATCAAAGTGCAATGGAAGAATCGACCGGTTGAAGAGGCTACTTGGGAGAAGGAGGCAGATATGCAAGAAAAATACCCAAATCTGTTTACAGATTCAGGTACTCCTTTTCGCCATTGTTTTTCTTCTTTTGATCGTTCGGGGACGAACGATGGGTAAATTGGTATCTATTGTAACGACCTGTTTAGTCGTTTTGAGCAGCGGATTGAAATTCTGGAAAAACTGGTTGGGACGACGGAAGTAGTGACGGACCGTCGTAGTCACGACGGCCCGTCATGGATGTTTCGTCCCATGACACTTAGAGTTCTGAAATTGGGTACTGAAAATTGACTCTCTGTAAATTGTGACGGACCTGCAGGACGTTCCGTCACATCCACGACGAACCGTCGTGAGTTTCCGTTGCAAAACACTTCAACGTTTGAGAATTTGGTTCGAGAAACGAGTTTCTGACCGCCATGACGGACGTGCAAGACGGACCGTCACAGGCGTGACGGACCGTCACAGAGTCCGTGGTGACGATGGGGTTTTGGGGAGGCACGACGGCCTGTGCGACGGACCGTCGCACCCACGACGGCCCGTCACAGGTTGTGCAGTCCCAGGCAATTTAGGATTTCTTTCCTCGTTTTAAGGGTCGTTTTTGACTATTCTTTCCTTAAATATAAAGATTGAGGGTTAACATTAATAAGTCTAATTACTTAGGGGTTAAAAGGGGTAACCTTAAGTGAATTAGTGGGGTTTTATTGTCCTTTTTCACACTTAATTATATGATTAATTAGGGTAAAGGAAAGAGGGTTTGAATAAAACAAAAGAGAAAGAGCAGAAAGAGAGAGAGCAGATCGATCGAATTGGTTGAGGAGAATAGCAAGCTTGGGAAATTTCTTGTGGATTCCAATTCTTCGGTGGAGGTAGGTTATGGTTTTATGTTACGATATTCGTAGTGAACTCTTAATAGTGAATAATATGTGTTGATGATGTTGTAAACCCTGCTATATGCTTATTGTATGCTTGTATGAATATGATTATGTGATGTTGATAAAACAAGCATGATGAAAACCATTGAATCCCAAATCTTGAAAGAAACTTTAATCTATGATATTAATGATGATGCCTTGGTATAAAAGAAGGCTTGATGAATTAGGGGATCGGGTGCCACGTTCCGGTACCAGGATAGAATGAATATGAGGATCGGAGTGTCACGTTCCGACACCAGGATAGAATATGAGGATCGGGTGCCACGTTCCGGTACCAGGATAGAATGAATATGAGGATCGGAGTGTCACGTTCCGACACCAGGATAGAATATGAGGATCGGAGTGTCACGTTCCGACACCAGGATAGAATATGAGGATCGGGTGCCACGTTCCGGTACCAGGATAGAATGAATATGAGGATCGGAGTGTCACGTTCCGACACCAGGATAGAATTAGAGGAGCGGAGTGTCACGTACCGACACAAGAGGAAGAAAGATAATGAATCTTGAAAGATAATGAATATACTCAATCTAATGAACTTAATTCCCAAATGAGTATGGTATTGAGGCTTGAGACCTCATGTGTGAACTTGACGGAAATTGTTGATGATAAAGTAATTGCTGTTGCTACATGTTGAGTATTGTAGTTGAATTACATTATTGTTGATATATATTGTTCCCTATTTTGAGTTGACCGATGATATCTACTCAGTACGTGTGGTTGTACTGACCCCCCCCTACTTTATGTTTTCCTTTGTTATTTGTGTTATGCAGCAAACGTTCCGTCAACTTCGACTCAGCAGTAGATCAAGCCAGTCTTCACTTCATCGGAAATTCAGGGTGAGCTAATGCGTCTAGCTTGGACTGGGTTTCCTTCTTCAAGTCTTGATGCCTTGAACTTCCGGCATGGACTAGCTTTTTAGTATTTTGTTCTTAGACAGTTTTAGTTTAGAAATTTGAGATAGATGTTCTTGTGATGATGACTTCCAGATTTTGGGGATAATATTAATAATAGTCGAGTTGTTTATTTTGAGTTTAAGTCTTCCGCATTATTTATGTTGATATTATATTGAAATGTTAAGGTTTAGATGGGTTGGTTCGCTCACATAGGAGGGTAAATGTGGGTGCCAGTCGCGTCCCCGATTTGGGTCGTGACAACCCCACCCTTGGTTGGGTTACTAAACTATTGACGATTGTAGACTCATATCATAGTTTAGTGTCATTGGTCACAATAAGAAATCAAAATAGTGCCGCTGCGAGGGAGTGATGTTATGTAAAAATGTAGTTAAAAAGAGTTTGGTTCTTTTTAGTGTAGTTTACTAATTTTATTTTTAGTTTTGTTTTTCCTCTTGTTCTTTGTGTATGAAAGTCCTATAATCATTGATGAAGGAGTTGTTGGCAAGTCGATTGAGGCAAATTAAGAAGTTGAGGTAGACTTCAAGTTAATTGTACTGGTATCTCAACTAAATAACTTTACCACCAAAACAACTGAGGTGGAAAACTAGTGCAAACACCAAGATAGGTATATATCTCCTCATGACCAGGAGAAGTCTAGAGAATTTGAGAAAAGTTTCATTAAGGACATGCTTCAAATCATTCTCCAAAAAATCACCAATCAAGATCGAGTGTTGGACGAAATGAGAGAGAATGTGGAAGTGTTAAATCAATTGATTGGATCTCATTCTAGATCATTAAAGCACGTCAGACAACTCCTCATGATTGAAGTGCCTCAAGTCTGTTCAAACAACAAATTGGGGTCACCTAGTAAGACTAGGTTTGACTCCAATAACAGGGAGTGAGGCGGGGTCACCTTTTATTGTTGGTTCTTGCGTATATTAATTGTTGTAGACCTAGAAAAAGCAGAAATAATCTAGAAAGGGAAGCTAAAAGCGACTTCTGGCATTCAAATTTTTATTCGAGGTAGGTAATGATTGTGATTTCACGTTGGTTTGATATATATTTGTTATTGCTTATTTATAAAACATCTATGTATGAGAATGTTGCGTTATTCACCACACACTATGTAAATGAGTATGAACAAATAATTGTAATCCATGAACCACCTCTTGTTTTATAATGTTGATCATCTGATTGTGTATATGATTGGAATCATATTTCCACGTTCCGGTGATATACCATGGTTTCACGGTATTTTTAATACCTTTTCCTTAAGTTTAGTGTGTCCAAAAGCCTTTTTGTGCTAATTTTATGTAAGTTTCTCTTTATTTGCCGGAAATCTGTCTAAAAGATGAATGCGGAGGTTTTTGAGCAAGAAATACAGAAAAGTACCACCTACGGAGCTTGTGACGGTTCGTCGT
Organism: Solanum peruvianum; assembly: GCA_027705065.1. Taxonomy (NCBI): domain Eukaryota; kingdom Viridiplantae; phylum Streptophyta; class Magnoliopsida; order Solanales; family Solanaceae; genus Solanum; species Solanum peruvianum. Next base: position 9,190,302 of record JAKWJD010001756.1, on the reverse strand, counting down.
GCTCGTGACGGTCTGTAGGTTGTATCGTAGTGCAGCTGCTGAATGAACATGGGGAATTCTGACCAAGATTGGGGTTATAGAGTGCGTGACGGACCTTCGCAGCCATGATGGTCCATCTTGCTGGTTCGTCATGAAGATCAAAGAAGTAGTCCCAGTACCCAAATTCCAAGACTTCACGTGTGCCTGTGACGATACGTCATACCTTCCGTCCAGGGTGATGAAGAAAGAAGCAAAAGAAATTCTACAAGTATGGGACGATGGAGTCCATGATGACCCGTCTTGACCACGACGATCCGTTGTGAGGTCCGTCGACCCAGCCGGGTTTTGAGAGATATCCAGCAAATAGAGTCCTCATTTAATTAGGTTTTTTTATTTTTTATAAATAGTTTGAAAAACCTCATTTTGGGGTTAGACTCTTGATTATTTTTAGACTGTTTGTTAGACTCTTGATTATTTTGAGACTCTTAGTTAGACTCTTGAATATTTTTAGACTCTTGTAATTGATTGTTGGTGAGTTTTGTTGATTAATCAAGTGAACTTTTGGATTTTATTCTTTCTCATTGAAGTAAGTGCATGAATTCGTATATTACATATTTGAATATTGTGATCATGACTATGGGTAACTAAACTCCATAACTATTGTTGTGGGAACCCCAGGCGAATAATGAGGTAAAACCTAACTAAAAGAACTTCTAGAATATTGTCTTGCATGTATTGATATTTCTTTCGCTTAGAAGTCTTTTTAAGGGATGGCAAATGTTAGAACTCGCCTTAATGCTACTTGCCGGACAAAGGAGGTAGATAATAGGAAAAGAATTATCAACATAGATTTAGTGAATACTATCTAATGGGCTAGTATTGATTGGTACGAGGTAATAACTTAGTCAAATATCAAATACGATGCTTAATATGAGGTAAAGGTAAGGGTTAGTATAGCAACACACGTAGACGGACCAAGGTGCGGAGTGAAATTTTCTAGATGACGGACCAAGGATTTAGAATACATAACTTATCACTTTGCATGCAAGATACTAGGAAAGAATTGTTATAGTTAGAATTATCATGTTATGAACATGTGGGGAACACACAAACCCTAGTTACTTTGATTAATTGATTAAACTCCACCATTTGAAGCTGTTAGTTGTCTCCATTAATTTCGCTAGTTATTTTCATTTACTTAGAAAAAGAAAACCCCCCTTTTATCATTTTTGCTTTCCAAGGAAATAATTGACTGGACAATAGTAATAATAGATTGAAGTTAAGTCTAAAATATTTTCCTTGTGGGAACGATCCCAACCTCATTAGTTGGATTATTTACTTTACACGATCGCTTTACTTCTCTTTTGTTATTGCTTATTTATAAAACATCTACGTATGAGAATGTTGCATTATTCACCACACACTATTTAAATGAGTTTGAACAAATAATTGTAATCCATGAACCACCTCTTGTTGTATAAACTTGATGATGTGATTGCGTATGTGATTGGAATCATATTGCCACGTTCCGGCATGATAAAACTTTGGATCAAATTTCCACGTTTTCTCATGCGAAAGATTTGGATCGGATTGCCATGTTCCAGCATGCTAAGAGTTTGATCGATTTTCTACGTTCCAGCAAGCTAACTATTTTAATTTGTGTTCCGTGAGAGGACCAAGTACTTGTGGTAATTGTATTTACTGTGTATGAACAATGACTTGTCACTTCTCGAGGATATGTACTTAGAGTTAGTGGGGGAATGTGACTCCATTCCTGCATTGCAAAAGTAGACTTTAAGAGTGGTTTTGGTGTTGTTCTCTTCTACTATGAAGATTGTTTTAATCAATGTTGTTGATACTCTTTATGTTGCATTGTTTTGTCATTGCTTTGACTTATATATGTTTCACTAAGTATAATAGTCATAATATCCTACAAGTATACGGTAGTTGTATACTGATTCTTCACTTGCTCTTATTTTTGTTGAGTCTAGGACATCTTCTAGCCGCTACTCAAGGACCTCCTTAGAAGATCAATGACCACTTTGAATTCAATGGTGAGCTAGTTATTTCGGGTTGCCTTGAGTTTACTTTGTTTAAGTCAACTCTCTTTGGACTCAAACTATTATTTAAGGGGTTGTTTCTTTCGTGGTTTTATCCCTGATTCTTAGACATGTCGTTAGTAGAGTTTTGGTACAATGACATTCAGGTTCTAGGTATTTGTTTAGTTAACTAACTTGTTTCCGTAATTTAACTACATGGTTTTTGTTTAGTTCCTTAGTTTTAGTTTTAGCAGTGGTTCCCCCACCAGATGGTTAGTGTAGGTGCCAATACCCACAATTTGGGTCGTAACGGTCTTACAAATGCACCACAATATTGAGCTTATTGGAAATGAGGACTAGTCAAATTGGGCTAAATTAATACACCAAACAAATTAAGGTAGAAAAAAAACGTTGGACTATTAATTATCCACATAATAAGGGAAAACCCGTGAAACCCAACAAGAGCAAGTGTTAGTCGCATACTTCTAGCTAGATTAACAACTATTGAGAAAATGGGAGCACCTATATTACATGGAAACACAAATCTTGATAATCAAAGAGAAAGAAAAGCTTCATGTTCATAACACTTACCATTATTCATGAAAAAATTCAACCACCTACTCTGATTATTAATCTTTAATTCGATAAGATCCCTTCGCACATTTTGAAGATTTTCTATGATATCTACAAATTTAGCGGATTGAAGGTGGGACAAAACAATCACCCAAAATAGAAAACCTTCCAAAAATTATTACGTCATCAAGATTAACAATACATTCATCCCACGGAAACAAAAAAAATGTTAATCTCACAGCACCACCTTTCTGCCAACCCCAAAAAAAAATTGATCTGTCTAAATATCTTATAATCAACATCATCATTTAATAGGTATGTTTCCATTTTTATCATTTTCATTTTTTCACTAAAATTTTATTCCTTTCAACCTCTTAATAAATTATACTTGCTTATTATGCAAAAATAATGATTTAATAATCATCTCGTCTGGTCACTACTACAGCTTTCTTCTTTGATTAGTTACCCTAACAGCGCCTCAACTTTGTTTACTCCCCTAAACAGCCTTCTCTGCCTAACGGTTTCACCCTTAGGATGGCATAGTCTGGGCATACTTATTCAAGAATATTTCTATAGCAAACTTGCTAAAGATGGTTATTAGAACATTATTTAAACATGATAAACAATTATAATTAACAAGAGATTTTCAGGAATAAATTAATTTAGCTACTCATGAATATAAAATAGTATACATGTTCTTGTAGATCATCTGGCATAGTTAATCTGTTTTCCATAATTATTTAATTTATCTAGCTCTGATACCAATGTGGGGGGTGGAAGCGGATTATAGTAAAGAGAGGAAGAAAAGAGAGTTGGGAGAAGGATGATTTTATTAATGAAGGCAAATGCCAACAAGGTTGTTGTCAGTCTTAATTATTTCAATTGTAAATGTAAAATTTTGTATATTCAATACTAATCTCCTTATTTCTTTTGTTGTAACTGAATCATCTAATTTTTTTGTTATCCACCATTTTACTTGTGTATTATCTGTTCTTTACAATAAATTTATTGTAAACAATATATGGTTCAAATGCTAATAAACATTTATATAATGCAAATAATTATTTTCTATTTATTTCCCATTTTATTTGTGGTTCTGTATAAGATCCTGAATAATATCTACAATGGTGTTCTATTTTTTTCTTTTTCATATCTATATTTTAAAACTCCTCCATAACTATGATCACTAGAATCTGTTTCAACAATATAAGTAAATGTTTTATTTTCATCAGGAAAATATAGTTTTGGTAATTTTTTACATAAATTCTTTATTTTTCTTATATGTTCTTTATGTTTGTGTAGATCTTGGATTAAGGTTTAGGTATGTTTGAATTTTGTATATATTTTCAATGTAAGATTGGGTAATATAATTATATCTCTTTTTGTCATTTTGTAGGCTTACTGCATAGGTTGATGTTTTGTGGTTCTGCTGGTATATGTATTTGTGGTTTTTGGGTAAATGGTTTTGCAAATAACTGGTTTAAGTTTGTGTTTTTTGGTTTTTCACTAGTTCTTTTACTTGTACCTGCAGCTGTATCTGAACAAACAGTGTTATGGGTTTTAGGGAGTTTCCCAACTTCTCTTTCTAGCTCTGGAATTTTAGCGTCTTCCGATCGACGTAGTTCTGTATGTTGGCGTAGCTCCGCATATTTATAGTCATGCTGCTGACTTATCTTTTGTAGCTCTTTATCCATACTTCCTACTTTCGCAGAAAGTGTAGTAATAGCTTTGAGTATCTCTTCCATTGTATCTGTTTCAGTTTGAGTTCCTTTTTCTTGATAGGTAGTCTGCAACAAGGTTGTTGTCAGTCTTAATTATTTCAATTGTAAAATTTTGTATATTCAATACTAATCTCCTTATTTCTTTTGTTGTAACTGAATCATCTAATTTTTTTGTTATCCACCATTTTACTTGTGTATTATTTGTTCTTACAATAAATTTATTGTAAACAATATATGGTTCAAATGCTAATAAACATTTATATAATGCAAATAATTCTTTTCTATTTATTTCCCATTTTATTTGTGGTTCTGTATAAGATCCTGAATAATATCTACAATGGTGTTCTATTTTTTCTTTTTCATATCTATATTTTAAAACTCCTCCATAACTATGATCACTAGAATCTGTTTCAACAATATAAGTAAATGTTTTATTTTCATCAGGAAAATATAGTTTTGGTAATTTTTTACATAAATTTTTTATTTTTCTTATATGTTCTTTATCTTTATCGTCAAAATGGTATTCCACATCTTTTTTAAGTTTTTTATGTAATGGTTTTAGATGTTCTGCTAATTTTGGTATATATTCTCTTACCTGATTTACTAATCCTAGAAAAGATTGTAATTTCTTTTTTGTATCTATATTTTCATCAGTAGTAATTATTTTTTGTACTATATGTGTTTGCATTTTTATTCCATTTTTATCTATTTGTATTCCTAGAAATTCTATCTGTGATTTCATAATTTCTGCTTTTCTTTTGCTTAAGCTTATACCTGTATTTTTTACTATGTGTATAAATTTTTCTAATAATTTTATATGTTCATCTTGTGTTCTAGAATATAGTAATATATCATCTATATATACAATACAATTTTCTAGCTGGTTAAAACAATTATCCATAAAATGTTGGAATCTACCTGGTGCATTTTTATATCCAAATGGTAATACATTCCATTCATAGAAACCTTGCGGTACTGTGAATGTTGTTAATTGTTTAGATTCTTCTTCTAGTTTTAGGTGGTAAAATCCTGATTTACAGTCAAATTTACTAAAATAGTTATATCCTTGTATCTGTCTTATTTTTAGTATTTTATTTGGTATTGGATAATTATATGTTTTAGTTTTAGCATTTAGATTACGATAATCTATAACCATTCTGCTTTTACCTCTTTTTTGTTCACTATGTTTTATAACTATAAATGCTGGACTTGTATGTTTACTATTACTTTTTTGTATGTAATTATTTTCTAATAATTCATCTATATGTATTTTAAATTCTTCTAAATCATCAAAGTTATATTTTAATGGTTTCTGTGTTATTATACTATTTTCATCTATTAATTCAATTTTTACTTTTGTCTTATGTTTTTCCCATCCTTGTAGTGGATCTTCACTATATAATTGTTCTAGTTGCTCATTAATTAATTTAATTTTGTCTATAGTAAATATAACAATTTCTAATTGTGTTATTTGTTTATTGTTTATATTTTCCATTTCTTGGTTTATCTTTTCGCTTCCTTTTATCCATTCTATAGGTTTTCTTTGTTTATTATTTACTCTTTTTGCTCCTATCTTATTTCCGCATGGTGTAGTAAGCCACCAATGTGTTTTTGTTATAATGTGTGGATAAAATCTATCTAGAAATGGCATTCCTAATAACATATCTTTTGTGGTAAATTCAAAATTATACATTTCTTCTATTGTTAATATCTTATCCCATATTTGTATTTTTATATTTTTTGCTTTATATTTAATCATACTTCCTTCATTGTTAAATCCTGTTACTACCATAGGTGTTTTTAATTTTTCCCATTTATCTTCTGGTAAACAATTATATTTACATATATTCGCTTCTGCTCCTGTATCTATCATAGGTGTATAATATCTGTTGTGATATACTTCTACAATAATTTTTGCAAGTATAAATATTTTCATAAATCATTTTGTTCTTTTTATAATTATTTTCTTATTTTGACAAGTTATTGTTAATTGTTCATTTTCTATATTATATGGTTTAACTTTTTCTAACCATTTTATTCCTAATGTAATATTATAGTTTCCTTGGTATATTTTAAATTGTATTACTAAGGGTATTCCTCCTATAATTATTTCTTTTTCTGTTGTTTCTTCATTTGTATTTATTATTTCACTAGGTAATCCAGGGCATGTATGTCCTGTTTTTATAATTTCTTCTTCTGTTACTAACTCTCTTGTTATATAATTTTCTTCTTGTCCTGTATTTATTAAAATTTTATATTTTCTTTGATCCATTATTCCTGTTATGAAATAATGATATGATGTTATTTCTTCTTTATCCAACAGACTTTGTGGAATTTCATATTTTCTTTTAGATGTACTCATTCTTGATGATGTAGCTCTTGTCAATGTATTTGTGTCACGACCCAAATCGGGGACGCGACTGGCACCCACATTTACCCTCCTATGTGAGCGAACCAACCCATCTAAACCTTAACATTTTAATACAATATCATCAAAAGTAATGCGGAAGACTTAAACTCATTAATAAAAACAACTCAAAACTATTATTAATATTATCCCCAAAATCTGGAAGTCATCATCACAAGAACATCTATCTCAAATTTCTAAACTAAACTATCTAAGAACAAAATACTAAAAAGCTAGTCCATGCCGGAAGTTCAAGGCATCAAGACTTGAAGAAGAAGACCCAGTCCAAGCTAGACGCATTAGCTTACCCTGAATTTCCGATGAAGTGAAGACTGGCTAGATCTACTGTTGAATTGAAGTTGACGGAACGTTTGCTGCATAACACAAATAACAAGAAGAAAAACATAAAAGTAGGGGGTCAGTACAACCACACGTACTGAGTAGATATCATCGGCTAACTCAAAAATAGGGAACAGTATATATCAATAATAATGTAAATCAACTATAAACTCAACATGTAGCAACAACACGTATTATAATCGTCAATAAATACCATCAATTTCATCCATGAGGGCCCAAGCCTCAAAATCATACTCATTTGGGGATTAAGTTCATTATGTTGTGTATATGTTATCATCTTTAAAGATTCATTATCTTTCTTCCTCTTGTGTCGGTACGTGACACTCCGATCCCCTACCACTATGTGTCGGTACGTGACACTTCGATCCCCTATATGTGTCGGAATGTGACACTCCGATCCCCTATTTGTGTCGGAACGTGACACTCCGATCCCCTATATGTGTCGGAACGTGACACTCCGATCCCCTACATGTGTCGGTAAGTGACACTCCGATCCCCTATTTGTGTCGGAACGTGACACTCTGATCCCCTATATGTGTCGGAACGTGACACTCCGATCCCCTACATGTGTCGGTACGTGACACTCCGATCCCCTAATTCTACGTGTCGGTTCGTGACACCCGTCCCACTAATACTATTTCTCGGAACGTGACACTCCGATCCACTATTACTATGTGTCGGAACGTGACACTCCGATCCACTATTACTATGTGTCGGTACGTGACACTCCGATCCACTAATACTATGTGTCGGTACGTGACACTCCGATCCACTAATCTCATTATATCCGTTCATCAAGCCTTCTCTAAACCAAGGCATCATCAATCCCAATCACTTTAATTCATCAAGCCTTCTTTTATACCAAGGCATTATCATTAATATCATAGATCAAAGTTTCTTTCAAGATTTGGGATTCAATGGTTTTCATCATGCTTGCTTTATCAAAATCACATAATCATGTTCATGCAAGCATACAATTAAGCATATAGACAGGTTTACAATGTCATCAACACATATTATTCACTATTAAGAGTTCACTACGAGTATCGTAATAGAAACCATAACCTACCTCCACCGGAGAATTGGAATCAACAAGCTAATCTTCCCAAAGCTTTCTTCTTCTCGTCCAATCTCCCTCAATCGTTTCTCTCTTTCTTTCTGTTCTTTCTCTTTTGTTCTATTCAAACCCTCTTTCTTTTACCCTAATTAATCATATAATTAAGTGTGAAAAAGGACAATAAACCCCTCTAATTAACTTAAGGTTACCCCTTTTAACCCCTAAGTAATTAGACTTATTAATGTTACCCCTCAATCTTTATTATTAAGGAAAGAATGGTCAAAACGACCCTTAAAACGTGTGGAGAAATCCTAAACTGCCTGGGATTGCGTGACCTGTGACGGGCCGTCGTGCCTGCGACGGTCCGTCACGGTGGTCGTCGCACCTCCCCAGGTTCCCATCGTCCCCACGGACACTATGACGGTCCGTCACGCCTGTGACGGTCCGTCCTACACGTCCGTCATGGCGGTCAGAAACTCGTTTCTCGAACCAAATTCTCAAACGTTGAAGTGTTTTGCAACGGAAACTCACGACGGTTCGTCGTGGATGTGACGGCACGTCCTGCAGGTCCGTCACAATTTACAGAGAGTCGATTTTAATATCCAAATTGAAGAATCCTAAGTGTCCTGGAACGACACTCCCTCGACGGGCCGTCGTGACCACGACGGTCCGTCGTGACACTCGTCGTTCCAGCCAGTTTTTCCAGAATTAAAAATCTGCTGCTCAAACGACTAAACAGGTCGTTACAATAGATACCAATTTACCCATCGTTCGTCCCCGAACGATCAAAAGAAGAAAAACAGTGGCGAAAAGGAGTACCTGAATCTGTAAACAGATGTGGGTATTTTTCTTGCATATCTGCCTCCTTCTCCCAAGTAGCCTCTTCAACCGGTCGATTCTTCCATTGCACTTTGATGGATGCAATCTCTCTCGACCTCAGTTTGCGAACTTCTCTATCTAATATTGCAACCGGTTCCTCTTCATAAGTCAAGTTCTCATCCAACAAAACTGAATCCCAATGGATAATGTAGTTTCCATCTCCGTGATATCTCTTCAACATGGATACATGAAACACCGGATGCACTCCGGACAGCCCTGGGGGCAAGGCTAATTCATAAGCCACCTCCCCTATTCTCTTAAGCACTTCAAATGGTCCAATATACCTTGGACTTAACTTACCTCTTTTACCAAACCGCATCACCCCTTTCATGGGCGAAACCTTCAACAAGACTTGTTCACCTTCCATGAACTCCAAGTCTCTAACCTTTCGGTCCGCATACTCCTTTTGTCTACTTTGAGCCGCCAAAAGCTTTTCTTGAATAGCTTTCACCTTCTCCATAGAATCTCTTAACAGATCAGTCCCCCAAGGTCTAACTTCAAAGACATCAAACCAACCAATGGGAGATCTACACCTCCTCCCGTACAATGCTTCAAAGGGAGCCATGTCGATACTGGAGTGATAGCTATTATTGTATGAAAACTCTGCCAACGGTAAGAAGCTATCCCAATGGCCGCCAAACTCTATCACACATGCACGAAGCATATCCTCCAATACTTGAATCGTTCGCTCAGACTATCCATCGGTCTGTGGGTGAAACGCAGTACTAAGGTCCAACCTAGTACCTAATTCTGCATGCAATGTTCTCCAAAACTTAGAGGTAAACTGCGTACCTCTATCCGATATGATGGAGAGTGGAACTCCATGCAACCGAACGATCTCTGAGATATAGATCTTGGCTAACTTCTCTGCATTGTAGGTCACCTTTACCGGAATGAAATGAGCAGATTTAGTCAACCTATCAACAATCACCCAAATGGAGTCATACTTACCCAATGTCTTGGGAAGACCAACCACGAAGTCCATCGCGATTCTCTCCCACTTCCATTCAGGAATGGGCATTCTCTGAAGTGTTCCTCCGGGCCTTTGGTGTTCATACTTTACTTGTTGACAATTTGGACATTTGGCCACAAACTCAACAATATCCCGCTTCATTCTACTCCACCAGAAGTGTTGCTTTAGGTCGCGGTACATCTTGGTTGCACCAGGATGTATAGAATATCCGGAACTATGAGCCTCTGTCAGAATAGTGGTGATCAAGTTATCGACGCGGGGTACACATACTCTTCCCTTAATCCTCAAAACACCTTCCCCATCGATTATTGCTTCCTTGGCCTCTCCTTGCAACACTTTATCTCGAATTCGCCTTAGTTTCTCATCATCAAACTGTTTCCCCTTAATCTGGTCAAGGAAAGAAGATCTTGCCTCTACACAAGCTAACAATCCTCCATTCTCATTTATTTCAAACCTCATAAGGTCATTAGCCAAAATTTGCACTTCTCTAGCCAATGGGCGTCTAGAAGCTTGCAGATGAGCTAGACTTCCCATACTTCCGGCCTTTCTACTCAAGGCATCTGCCACAACATTTGCTTTCCCCGGATGATACAAGATAGTGATGTCGTAGTCCTTCAGTAGTTCCATCCATCTCCTCTGTCTCAAGTTCAAGTCTTTCTGAGTGAAGACATACTGTAGACTACGATGATCCGTATAGACCTCACACTTAACCCCATACAAGTAGTGTCTCCATTGCTTTAGTGCAAATACTACCGCGGCCAACTCCAAATCATGAGTTGGATAGTTACGTTCATGCACCTTTAATTGCCTCGAAGCATAAGCAATCACATTCTTCTCTTGCATTAGCACTGCACCCAACCCAGAATAGGATGCATCACAATAAACAATGAAGTTTTTGCCCTCTACCGGCAAGGTGAGGATGGGCGCGGTAGTCAACAAAGTCTTAAGCTTCTGGAAGCTTTCCTCACACTCATCCGACCATACAAATGGGACGTTTTGCTTAGTCAAGTTCGTCAATTGGGAAGCAATGGAAGAGAATCCCTTGACGAATCGGCGGTAGTAGCTAGCTAAACCCACAAAACTCCTTATTTCTGACACGTTTGTAGGTCTTACCCAATTCTTCACTGTCTCAATCTTGGATGGATCCACCATCACTCCATCCTTAGAAACCACGTGCCCCAAGAAGGACACTGAATCTAGCCAAAACTCACACTTGGAGAATTTCGCATAAAGCTTTTTCTTCCTCAACAACTCTAACACCATTCTCAAATGCTCCTCATGTTCCTTCTTACTTTTGGAGTATATCAGTATATCATCAATAAACACAATCACAAAGAGGTCCAAGTATGGCTTGAAAATCCCGTTCATCAAGCTCATGAAGGTGGCGGGGGCATTCGTAAGACCAAATGACATTACCACAAATTCATAATGCCCATACCTAGTTCGAAAAGCAGTCTTTGGCACATCCGTTGCTCGTATTTTCAATTGGTGATAACCGGACCTCAAGTCAATCTTTGAGAAGACACAAGCACCTTGTAACTGGTCGAACAAGTCATCAATGCGAGGAATGGGGTACTTGTTCTTAATAGTTACTTTGTTCAACTGTCGGTAATCTATGCACATTCGGAAACTCCCATCCTTCTTCTTCACAAATAGCACCGGAGCACCCCAAGGAGATGCACTTGGTCTAATGAAGCCTTTGCTCAACAACTCTTGAAGTTGTGCCTTTAACTCTCTTAATTCGGCGGGAGGCATTCTATACGGGGGTATAGAAATGGGGCGAGTACCGGGTTCCAAATCAATGCAGAAGTCTATATCCCTATCTGGTGGCATACCGGGAAGATCTGCAGGGAACACATCCAAAAACTCACAGACCACTGAAACCGACTCGATCGAAGGTACTTGGGTAGTGTCATCCTTGAGATGTGCCAAGAAAGCTAGACAACCCTTACTAACCATCTTCTGAGCACGAATAAAGGACATGATACGCACCGGATTGGGAGTGTAGTCACCCTCCCACACTAACGGATCTGCCCCAGGCTTGGCTAACGTTACCGTTTTAGCATTACAATCCAGAATCGCAAAGTTTGGAGAAAGCCAAGTCATACCCAGAATTACATCAAAATCACCCATTTCTAAAATAACCAAGTCTACATAAGTGTTGATCCCCACAAAATTCACCAAACAAGACCTATACACTTTTTCGACTATCACAGACTCACCCACCGGAGTAGAAACACGAATAGGCATGTCAAGTAATTCACAATGTAAATTTAGACCATTAGCAAATGAGGAGGATACATATGAAAACGTGGAGCCAGGGTCAAATAATACAGATGCCATGCAATCACAAACGAAGAGATTACCTGTGATAACAGCATCAGACGCCTCCGCTTCAGATCTCCCAGGGAAAGCGTAGCAATGAGCCCCATTATTTGTCTGTCCGTTGCCCCTACCATGTTGTGTAGTAGTGGCTCCGTTTTGACCTTCACCTCTGCCGTTTTGGTGACCACCATTACCTCGGCCACCACGCCCTCCAGAAAAGCGGCCTCTACCATGACCACTTCTACCTTTAGCTAGTGGGGCTCTGTAACTCTGTTTTGGACAATTCCTCCTAATATGTCCAATCTCCCCACATCCATAGCACTCTCTGGAGTCAGACATAGGTCTCTCGGAGTAGTGTTGACCGTTCTGAGGCGGACCCCCAACTACAGTCTGTAGTGAAGACTGAATTGGTCGATTTGAGTGACCTCCGGAGTTCTGTCCTCTAGAATAAGAACCATTAAACTCACCTCCCCTTCGAAACCTCTTTGATGTAGACGTTGGGGTGAAGTCATCCGGTTTCACTCCTTCCACCTCTATCACAAAGTCTACCACCTCTTGGAAGGATGTTGCTGTTGCCGCTATCTGTAAGGCTGAAATCCGCAATTCTGATCTCAACCCCTTCACAAAACGGCGGATCCGTTCTTGTGGACTGAAACAAAGTTGGGTGGCATATCTGGATAGTGCGCGAAATTTAGCCTCGTATGCATTGACCGTCATTCTACCTTGCTCCAGACTCAAGAACTCATCCCTCTTTCTATCACTCAAAGTCCTTGGGATATATTTTCTCCATAAATAGGGTAGAGAATGATTCCCAAGTCATAGGTGGTGCCTCTGTTGGTTGACACTCAACATGTGAACGCCACCACATTTTGGCGTTACCTTGGAACTGATAGCTCACGAACTCGACACCAAACCTCTCTACTATCCCCATCTTGTGTAGTAGCTCATGACAGTCAACCAGAAAATCATAAGCATCCTCAGATTCTGCACCCTTGAAGACTGGAGGTTTCAATTTCAAGAACTTACTAAAAAGTTCGTGTTGATCGTTTGTCATAATAGGCCCAGTAGTCAGTCGTGGAAATGTGCCTATTCCCAATGTTGCATCCATGCGGGGAGCCATAGTAGCCGCATGTCGTATCTCTGAAACCGGAGGTGTTGGTGCAGAAACCACTGGAGGTGCTTGACCCTGATTAGACAACCCGCTAATATAAGCAAGTACTTGGTTGATCATCTCTGGGGTAGGTTGGGGTGGCATTTCCTCATTCTGCCCTTGTTCGGTTTCCCCTTCCTCACCCTCTCTTACTACATCCTCAGTCGGTGGAGGAGTCACCGCCCTAGTATCAGATGGGCTAGGGGCTCGTCCTCTCCCTCTAGAGGACGTCCTCCCACGACCTCTTCCACGGCCTCTTGCCGCTGTTCCTCCTCGAGCCACAGCCCCAGTGGCTGGCTCAGTAGTTTCGTGTCTTTCCGTTGTTGTTGATGGTGCGGTCGTTGCTCTAGTTCTAACCATTTGCGAGATAGAGTGAAGATGGTCAGATACCAATTTGTATCACCTAGATACCAATTGGACTCATGTAGTAGCACGAAAGAAAGAATGAAAGAATGGAATTTTCCTAAAGTCTTATAGCCTCTCAAAGAAAAGTAAAGGCGTCCCCCTACCGTTCTTTAAGACTCTACTAGACCTGTTCTTGTGTGATGAGACCAATGAACCTAATGCTCTGATACCAAGTCTGTCACGACCCAAATCGGGGACGCGACTGGCACCCACATTTACCCTCCTATGTGAGCGAACCAACCCATCTAAACCTTAACATTTTAATACAATATCATCAAAAGTAATGCGGAAGACTTAAACTCATTAATAAAAACAACTCAAAACTATTATTAATATTATCCCCAAAATCTGGAAGTCATCATCACAAGAACATCTATCTCAAATTTCTAAACTAAACTATCTAAGAACAAAATACTAAAAAGCTAGTCCATGCCGGAAGTTCAAGGCATCAAGACTTGAAGAAGAAGACCCAGTCCAAGCTAGACGCATTAGCTCACCCTGAATTTCCGATGAAGTGAAGACTGGCTAGATCTACTGTTGAATTGAAGTTGACGGAACGTTTGCTGCATTACACAAATAACAAGAAGAAAAACATAAAAGTAGGGGGTCAGTACAACCACACGTACTAATGTAAATCAACTATAATAATGTATATATCAATAATAATGTAAATCAACTATAAACTCAACATGTAGCAACAACATGTATTATAATCGTCAATAAATACCATCAATTTCATCCATGAGGACCCAAGCCTCAAAATCATACTCATTTGGGGATTAAGTTCATTATGTTGTGTATATGTTATCATCTTTAAAGATTCATTATCTTTCTTCCTCTTGTGTCGGTACGTGACACTCCGATCCCCTACCACTATGTGTCGGTACGTGACACTCCGATCCCCTATATGTGTCGGAACGTGACACTCCGATCCCCTATTTGTGTCGGAACGTGACACTCCGATCCCCTATATGTGTCGGAACGTGACACTCCGATCCCCTACATGTGTCGGTACGTGACACTCCGATCCCCTATTTGTGTCGGAACGTGACACTCCGATCCCCTATATGTGTCGGAACGTGACACTCCGATCCCCTACATGTGTCGGTACGTGACACTCCGATCCCCTAATTCTACGTGTCGGTTCGTGACACCCGTCCCACTAATACTATGTGTCGGAACGTGACACTCCGATCCACTATTACTATGTGTCGGAACGTGACACTCCGATCCACTAATACTATGTGTCGGTACGTGACACTCCGATCCACTAATACTATGTGTCGGTACGTGACACTCCGATCCACTAATCTCATTATATCCGTTCATCAAGCCTTCTCTAAACCAAGGCATCATCAATCCCAATCACTTTAATTCATCAAGCCTTCTTTTATACCAAGGCATTATCATTAATATCATAGATCAAAGTTTCTTTCAAGATTTGGGATTCAATGGTTTTCATCATGCTTGCTTTATCAAAATCACATAATCATGTTCATGCAAGCATACAATTAAGCATATAGACAGGTTTACAATGTCATCAACACATATTATTCACTATTAAGAGTTCACTACGAGTATCGTAATAGAAACCATAACCTACCTCCACCAGAGAATTGGAATCAACAAGCTAATCTCCCAAAGCTTCTTCTTCTCGTCCAATCTCCCTCAATCGTTTCTCTCTTTTTTCTGTTCTTTCTCTTTTGTTCTATTCAAACCTCTTTCTTTTACCCTAATTAATCATATAATTAAGTGTGAAAAAGGACAATAAACCCCTCTAATTAACTTAAGGTTACCCCTTTTAACCCCTAAGTAATTAGACTTATTAATGTTACCCCTCAATCTTTATAATTAAGGAAAGAATGGTCAAAACAACCCTTAAAACGTGTGGAGAAATCCTAAACTGCCTGGGATTGCGTGACCTGTGACGGGCCGTCGTGCCTGCGACGGTCCGTCACGGTGGTCGTCGCACCTCCCCAGGTTCCCATCGTCCCCACGGACACTATGACGGTCCGTCACGCCTGTGACGGTCCGTCCTGCACGTCCGTCATGGCGGTCAGAAACTCGTTTCTCAAACCAAATTCTCAAACGTTGAAGTGTTTTGCAACGGAAACTCACGACGGTTCGTCGTGGATGTGACGGCACGTCCTGCAGGTCCGTCACAATTTACAGAGAGTCGATTTTAATATCCAAATTGAAGAATCCTAAGTGTCCTGGAACGACACTCCCTCGACGGGCCGTCGTGACCACGACGGTACGTCGTGACACTCGTCGTTCCAGCCAGTTTTTCCAGAATTAAAAATCTGCTGCTCAAACGACTAAACAGGTCGTTACAATTTGGTACGCTTGAAGTACTTAATCTTTCTTTTACTATCTCTAAATCTTCTTCTATATCAATTTCTTTATAGCTATAGTCATTATTGTCTATTACAGTAATTATTTTTTCAAAAGGATTTTCTATTTTTATTTTATTAATTTTATTTCTTGATGTTATCTTATGCTTTGTTGTTAATATATATAAATTTTTACATCTTGCTGTAAATAATTTGCTTCCTGGTGCTAGTTCTATTCCAGATATTTTCCAATATAGAACTAGTGATCTATCTATATTTCTATCTGTTAATGATATTGTATAATTAGCACTTATTGTAAATTTAAATTTTTGATATATTAAGTTTTATATTTTTCATCATCTATAATTAATTCTGCTATTTGTTTTCTTTTTGGATTTTTAGGTAATTTACAATCTTTAGCTATGTGTCCTATCTTTCCACAATTATAACAAGTACATTGGGATATCTTTCTTTTGGTCTATATGGTCTTTTTATTTTATAATTTTTTACATAATACCTTCGTCTTGGTCGTTTATATTTATATATAGTTTTATTTTTTCTATAATTTTTATATCTTTTGGATTTTTGTTTTTTAGTTGTGCATCCAAATTGTGGTGCCATTTTATTTTTACAACATGATAAATTTTTATTAGTACTTTTTCCATTTTTAGTTTTTCTTTTTGGTTTTCACATAGTTGTATGAACCATTGATTTAAAAATTTTATTCTAGATCCTAAAGTATCTACCATTCCTTCATTATTCCAATCCTTTATTACGTTTGTACTAAATGGTTCTGGTAATTTTGTATAATATTGTTTTCTTATTTCTTTTGCTTCGTCTAAATTGTATTTAGATTTGTAATAATATTCTTTAAATGCACAAGTATATTCTTCTAAGTAACACATTTTACATATAGCTAATTTTGTCATAAGTTGTCTATTTATTACTCTCTCTCTATTTTGTTCTCTTATATCTGTAGTCATACCTCCAAATTCACTTCTTATTGCTGATTCATATTTATCTAGTATATCTATATTTGTTGCTGATGTGGATCCATCTATTTTCTTATCATTCCTAAGTACTTCTAAACTTTCTGGGGGTAGATTTTCTATCCATAATCTTGTTGTTCCTACAAATGTTCTTTCTATGTATCTTGGTGTTTTTGCTGTTTCTATTTTGTTATCAATTAACTGTTTAGACATATTTCCTATCCATAATAATATTGCTTTATTTGTATCTGCTACACAATCTAAATCTAAGAAATTGTATTGTTCATTTGTTGGTTTAGGTGTCCAATTTTTATTTAGTCTACTGTTCCATATTGCATTATTTCTATCTGATTGTTCATAGCTTTCTGTATAATAAGTTGGTGGTGTCCTCCTAGGACTAACTCTAGGACTATTTTTGGGACTATTATCTGGGGTTTTAACTCTTGACGTACTAGGCCTATTCATATCTCCTGTGTTTATTTCTAATTTTTTCGGTTTATTTATTCGTTCTAAAATTTCTGTATATGTTTCACTTATATCACTTATTTCTGATTGTTGGTCATTTTCATTTCATCTATTTCATTTACTTCAATATCTTCATTTAGATCTTCATTTAGTTTTTGTTCCATTTCTTTTATTTCATTTTTTATTTGAAAAAATAATTACTGTAATAGACAATAATGACTATAGCTATAAAGAAATTGATATAGAAGAAGATTTAGAGATAGTAAAAGAAAGATTAAGTACTTCAAGCGTACCAAATACATTGACAAGAGCTACATCATCAAGAATGAGTACATCTAAAAAATCCAAAAAGAAAACAAATAGCAGAATTAATTATAGATGATGAAAAATATATACAAATAGAATACATAGATTATGAATTAAGTGAAAATGATAGTATATATGAAATATCAGATATAGAAACTGAAAATGAAGAAGAAAATATTAATCTAGATAATAATGAAACAGATGAAGAAATATAATGTCTAAAAATGAAATAAAAATAATATCTAGGGAAGAATACCAAGATGAAGAATCATCAGAAAAGAAAATTATATTTGATAACACGATATTTGAACAAATAAAAGGAAAAGAATTAGATTTAAGTATTAAAAAAGTACTAGATATACCTATTTTAAGAAATTGGTTTAAAAGACAAAAAGAAGAATACTATGTAGTTATCAAAAAGAACATATCATAGATTGTAAATATACAAGAGGAAAAGCATACATACCTATATTAAATAAGGATGATAAACAAAGAAATACAAGATATAAAAGCTAAAGCACCAATAAAATATGTACATTTAGGAGGAACAGAAATATTAATAAAAGCCTGTTTTAGAGAAGGAATAGATACACCTATAGAAATATATTTAGCAGATGATAGAATCGTACACCCTATAGAAAAAAGCATAATTAGTGAAGTAAGAGGAAACTTAATATACCAAAAATTTAAATTTACAATAAGTGCTAATTATACAATATCATAACAGATAGAAATATAGATAGAACTAGTGATCTATCTATATTTCTATCTGTTAATGATATTGTATAATTAGCACTTATTGTAAATTTAAATTTTTGATATATTAAGTTTCTCTTACTGCACTAATAATGCTTTTTTCTATAGGGTGTACGATTCTATCATTGCTAAATATATTTCTATAGGTGTATCTATTCCTTCTCTAAAACAGGCTTTTTATTAATATTTCTGTTCCTCCTAAATGTACATATTTGATTGGTGCTTTAGCTTTTATATCTTGTATTTCTTTGTTTATCATCCTTTTATTTAATATAATGTTATGTTTTCCTCTTGTATATTACAACTATGATATGTTCTTTTTGACTAACTACATAGTATTCTTCTTTTTGTCTTTTTAAACCAATTTCTTAAAATAGGTATATCTAGTACTTTTTCAATACTTAAATCTAATTATTTTCCTTTTATTTGTTTCAAATATCGTGTTATCAAATATAATTTTCTGTTCTGATGATTCTTCATCTTGGTTATTCTCCCTAGATATTATTTTTATTTCATTTTCAGACATTATATTTCTTCATCTGTTTCATTATTATCTAGATTAAATTTTCTTCTCATTTTCAGTTTCTATATCTGATATTTCATATACTATCATTTTCACTTAATTCATAATCTATGTATTCTATTTGTATATATTTTTCATCATCTATAATTAATTCTGCTAATTTGTTTTCTTTTTGGATTTTAAGATTGTAATTTCTTTTTTGTATCTATATTTTCATCATTAGTAATTATTTTTTGTACTATATGTGTTGTTGCATTTTTTTCCATTTTTATCTATTGTATTCCTAGAAATTCTATCTGTGATTCATAATTTTCTGTTTTTGCTTAAGCTTATACCTGTATTTTTTTACTATGTGTATAAATTTTTCTAATAATTTTATATGTTCATCTTGTGTTCTAGAAATAGTAGTAAATATCATTCTATATATACAATACAATTTTCTAGCTGGTTAAAACAATTATCCAATGTGGGGGGTGGAAGCGGATTATAGTAAAGAGAGGAAGAAAAGAGAGTTGGGAGAAGGATGATTTTATTAATGAAGGCAAATGTTTCACGACCCAAATCGGGGACGCGACTGGCACCCACATTTACCCTCCTATGTGAGCGAACCAACCAATCTAACCCTTAACATTTTAATACAATATCAACAAAAGAAATGCAGAAGACTTAAACCTCATTAAAAAACAATTCAAAACTATTATTATTATCCCCAAAATCTGGAAGTCATCATCACAAGAACATCTATCTCAAATTGCTAAACTAAAACTGTCTAAGAAGCTAAAACAACTACTAGCTAGTCCATGCCGGAAGTTCAAGGCATCAAGACTTGAAGAAGAAGACCAGTCCAAGCTAGACGCATTAGCTCACCTGAATTTCCGATGAAGTGAAGACTGGCTAGATCTACTGTTGAGTTGAAGTTGACGGAACGTTTGCTGCATTACACAAATAACAAAGAAGAGAAAACGTAAAAGTAGGGGGTCAGTACAACCACAAGTACTGAGTAGATATCATCGGCTAACTCAAAATAGGTAACAGTATATATCAATAACAATGTAAATCAACTACAATACTCAACATGTAGCAATAGCAATGTTTAATTCATCAATGAATACAACCGAGTTCACACATGAGGACTCAAGCCTCAATACCATACTCATTTGGGAATGTAGTTCATTAGATTGAGTATATTCATTATCTTTCAAGATTCATTATCTTTCTTCCTCTTGTGTCGGTACGTGACACTCCGCTCCTCTATTTCTATCCTGGTGCCGGAACGTGGCACTCCGATCCTCATATTCTATCCTAGTGTCGGAACGTGACACTCCGATCCTCATATTCATCTATCCTGGTACCGGAACGTGGCACCGATCCTCATATTCTATCCTGGTGGTCGGAACGTGACACTCCGATCCTCATATTCATTCTATCCTGGTACCGGAACGTGGCACCCGATCCTCATATTCTATCCTGGTGTTCGGAACGTGACACTCCGATCCTCATATTCATTCTTTCTGGTACCGGAACGTGGCACCCCGATCCTCATATTCTATCCTGGTGTCGGAACGTGACACTCGGATCCTCATATTCATTCTATCCTGGGTCCGGAACGTGGCACCCGATCCCCTAATTCATCAAGCCTTCTTTTCACTAAGGCGTCATCATTCTATTATATAATATATCAAGCCCTTCTTTCATACTAAGGCATCATCAATCTTATTATATAATATATCAAGCGAATTAGGGTTCTTTTCAAGATTTGGGATTCAATAGCTTCATCATGCTTTGTTAATTCATCACAATTTCATAATCATAATCATGCAAGCATACAATTTAAGCACATAGCAGGGTTTACAATACTATCAAACACATAACATTCAATATTAAGAGTTCACTACGAATATCGTAACATAAACCATAACCTACCTCCACCGAAGAGATTGGAATCACACAGCAAATTCCCCAAGCTTGTGATATTCCCTGCCTCTCAATCGATCTGCTCTCTCTCTTCTGTTCTTTCCTTTTTGTTTTATTCAAACCCTCTTTCCTTTACCCTAATTAATCATATAATTAAGTGTGAAAAAGGACAATAAAACCCCACTAATTCACTTAAGGTTACCCCTTTTTACCCCTAAGTAATTAGACTTATTAATGTTAACCCTCAATCTTTATAATTAAGGAAAGAATAGTCCAAAACGACCCCTAAAACGTGTAGAGGAATCCTAGTTTGCCTGGGACTGCGCAACCTGTGACGGGCCGTCGTGCCTGCGACGGTCCGTCACACAGGTCGTCGCAGAGGCCAAAATCCTATTTTTCACCAAGTGTTCTGTGACGGTCCGTCACGCCTGTGACGGTCCGTCCTGCACTTCCGTCATGACGGTTAGAAACTCGTTTTCTTGCACCAAATTCTCAAAAGTTGAAGTGTTTTGCAACGGGACTCACGACGGTTCGTCGTGGATGTGACGGCACGTCCTGCAGGTCTGTCACAATTTACAGAGAGTCGATTTTCAGTACCCAATTTCAAAATTCTAAGTGCCATGGGACGACACTCCCTCGACGGGCCGTCGTATCCACGACGGTCCGTCGGGACACACGTTGTCTCAGCCAGTTTTTCCAGAATTTAAAATCCGTTGCTCAAACGACTAAACAGGTCGTTACAATAATTACCAATTTACCCATCGTTCGTCCCCGAACGATCAAAAGAAGAAAAACGATGGCTAAAAGGAGTACCTGAGTCTGTAAACAGATGTGGGTATTTTTCTTGCATATCTGCCTCCTTCTCCCACGTAGCCTCTTCAACCGGTCGATTCTTCCATTGAACTTTGATGGATGCAATCTCTCTCGACCTCAGCTTGCGAACTTCTCTATCTAATATAGCAATTGGTTCCTCCTCATAAGTCAAGTTCTCATCAAGCAAAACTGAATCCCAACGGATAATGTAGTTTCCATCTCCGTGGTATCTCTTTAACATGGATACATGGAACACCGGATGCACTCGGACAGCCCTGGGGGCAAGGCTATTCATAAGCCACTTCCCACTACTCTCTTAAGCACTTCAAATGGTCCAATATACCTTGGACTTAACTTACCCCTTTTCCGAACCGCATCACCCCTTTCATGGGTGAGACTTCAACAAGACTTGTTCACCTTCCATGAACTCCAAGTCTCTAACTTTCGGTCTGCATACTCCTTTTGTCTACTTTGAGCCGCAAAAAGCTTTTCTTGAATAGCTTTCACCTTCTCCATCAAATCTCTCAACAGATCAGTCCCCCAAGGTCTAACTTCAAAGGCATCAAACCAAACCAATGGGGAGATCTACACCTCCTCCCATACAATGCTTCAAATGGAGCCATGTCGATACTAGAGTGATAACTATTATTGTATGAAAACTCGCCAAGGGTAAGAAACTATCCCAATGGCCACCAAACTCTATCACACATGCGCGAAGCATATCCTCCAAAACTTGAATCGTTCGCTCAGACTGACCATCGGTCTGAGGATGAAATGCAGTACTAAGGTCCAATCTAGTACCTAATACAGCATGCAATGTTCTCCAAAACTTAGAAGTAAACTGCGTACCTCTATCTGATATGATTGAGAGGGAACTCCATGCAACCGAACGATTTCTGAGATGTAGATCTTGGCTAACTTCTCTGCATTGTAGGTTACCTTGACAGGAATGAAGTGAGCAGACTTAGTTAGCCTATCAACAATCACCCAAATAGAGTCATACTTACCCAAGTCTTGGAAGACCAAACCACGAAGTCCATCGCGATTCTCTCCCACTTCCATTCAGGAATGGGCATTCTCTGAAGTGTTCCTCGGGCCTCTGGTGTTCATACTTTACTTGTTGACAATTTGGACATTTGGCCACAAACTCAACAATATCTCGCTTCATTCTACTCCACAAGAAGGGTTGCTTTAGGTCGCGATACATCTTGGTTGCACCAGGATGTATAGAATATCCGGAACTAGAGCTTCTGTAAGAATAGTGGTGATCAAATCATCGATGCGGGGTACATACTCTTCCCTTAATCCTCAAAACACCTTTCCCATCGATTATGCCTCTTTAGCCTCTCCTTGCAACACTTTGTCTCGGATTCGACTTAGCTTCGCATCATCAAACTGTTTCCCCTTAATCTGATCAAGAAAAGAGGATTTTGCCTCTACACAAGCTAACAATCCTCCCTTCTCGTTTATTTCTAACCTCATAAGGTCATTAGCCAAAATCTGCACCTCTCTAGCCAATGGGCGTCTAGAGGCTTGCAAATGAGCTAGACTTCCCATGCTTCCGGCCTTTATACTCAAAGCATCTGCTACAACATTAGCCTTCCCCGGATGATACAAGATAGTGATGTCGTAGTCCTTCAGTAGTTCCATCCATCTCCTCTGTCTCAAGTTCAAGTCTTTCTGAGTGAATACATACTGTAGGCTACGATGGTCCGTGTAGACTTCACACTTAACCCCATACAAGTAGTGTCTCCATTGCTTTAGTGCAAATACTACCGCGGCCAACTCCAAGTCATGGGTCGGATAGTTACGCTCATGCACCTTTAATTGCCTCGAGCATAAGCAATCACCTTCTTCTCTTGCATTAGCACTGCACCCAACCAGAATAGGATGCATCACAATAAACAATGAAGTTTTTGCCCTCTACCGACAAGGTGAGGATAGGCGCGGTAGTCAACAAAGTCTTAAGCTTCTGGAAGCTTTCCTCACACTCATCTGACCATACAAATGGGACATTCTGCTTAGTCAAGTTCGTCAATTGGGAAGCAATGGAAGAGAATCCCTTGACGAACGGATCGGTAGGCGTAGTACCCCTAGTAACCCCCAACAAATTCCTTATTTCTGACACGTTTGTAGGTCTTACCCAATTCTTTACCGTTCAATCTTAGATGGATCAACCATTACTCCATCCTTAGAAACCACGTGCCCCAAGAAGGACACTGAATCTAGCCAAAACTCACACTTGGAGAATTTCGCATAATGCTTTTTCTTCCTCAACAACTCTAACACCATTCTCAAATGCTCCTCATGTTCCTTCTTACTTTTGGAGTATATCAGTATATCATCAATAAACACAATCACAAAGAGGTCCAAGTATGGCTTGAAAATTCCCGTTCATCAAGCTCATGAAGGCGGCGGGGGCATTTGTAAGACCAAAGGACATCACCAAATTCATAATGCCCATACCTAGTTCGAAAAGTAGTCTTTGGTACATCCGTTGCTCGTATTTTCAATTGGTGATAACCGGACCTCAAGTCAATCTTTGAGAAGACACAAGCACCTTGTAACTGATCGAACAAGTCATCAATGCGAGGAATGGGGTACTTGTTCTTAATAGTTACTTTGTTCAACTGTCGGTAATCTATGCACATTCGGAAACTCCCATCCTTCTTCTTCACAAATAGCACCGGAGCACCCCAAGGAGATGCACTTGGTCTAATGAAGCCTTTGCTCAACAACTCTTGAAAATGTGCCTTTAACTCTCTTAATTTGGCGGGAGCCATTCTATACGGGGGTATAGAAATGGGGCGAGTACCGGGTTCCAAATCAATGCAGAAGTCTATATCCCTATCTGGTGGCATACCGGGAAGATCTGCAGGGAACACATCCAAAAACTCAACAGACTACCGAAACTGACTCAATCGATGGTACTTGAGTAGTGTCATCCTTAAGATGTGCCAAGAAAGCTAGACAACCCTTACTAACCATCTTCTGAGCACGAATAAAGGAGATTATACGCACCGGATTGGAAGTGTAGTCACCCTCCCACACTAATGGATCTGCCCCAGGCTTGGCTAGCGTCACCGTTTTAGCATTACAATCCAAAATCGCAAAATTCGGAGAAAGCCAAGTCATACCCAGAATTACATCAAAGTCACCCATATCTAAAATAACCAAATCTACATAAGTGTTGCTCCCCACAAAATTCACCAAACAAGACCTATAGACCTTTTCAACTATCACAGACTCACCCACCGGAGTAGAAACACGAATAGGCATGTCAAGTAATTCACAATGTAAATTTAGACCATTAGCAAATGAGGAAGATACATATGAAAACGTGGAGCCAGGGTCAAATAATACAGATGCCATGCAATCACAAACCAAGAGATTACCTGTGATAACAGCATCCGACGCCTCCGCTTCAGACCTCCCAGGGAAAGCATAACAATGGGCCCTATCATTCGTCTGTCCGTTGCCCCTACCATGTTGTGTAGTAGTGGCTCCGTTTTGCCCTTCACTTCTGCTGTTCTGGTGACCACCATTACCTCGGCCACCACGCCCTCCAGAATAACGACCTCTACCATTACCACCCCTACCTCTAGCCAGTGGGGCTCTGTAACTCTGGTTTGGACAATACCTCTTAATGTGTCCAATCTCTCCACATCCATAACATTCTCGGGGTTCACGCATCGGCCTCTCGGAGAAGTGTTGACCGTTCTGAGATGGACCCCCAACTACAGTCTGTAGTGAAGACTGAATTGGTCGACTTGTGTAACCTCCGGAGCTCTGTCCTCTAGAGTGAGAACCATTAAACTCACCTCCCCTTCGAAACCTCTTTGATGTAGACGTTGTGGTGAAGTCATCCAGTTTCACTCCTTCCACCTCTATCACAAAGTCTACCACCTCTTGGAAGGATGTTGCTGTTGCCGCTATCTGTAAGGCTGAAATCCGCAATTCTGACCTCAACCCCTTCACAAAACGGCGGATCCTTTCTTGTGGATTGAAACAGAGTTGGGTGGCGTATCTGGATAGTGCGCGAAATTTAGCCTCGTATGCATTAACCGTCATTCTACCCTGTTCAAGGCTCAAAAACTCATCCCTCTTCCTATCCCTCAAAGTGCGGGGGATATACTTTTTCCATAAACAAACTAGAGAATGATTCCCAAGTCATAGGTGGTGCCTCTGTTGGTTGACACTCAACATGTGAACGCCCACACATTTTGGCGTTCCCTTGGAACTGATAGCTCACGAACTCGACACCAAACCTCTCTACTATCCCCATCTTGTGTAGTAGCTCATGGCAATCAACCAGAAAATCATAAGCATCTTCAGATTCTGCACCCTTGAAGACTGGAGGTTTCAGTTTCAAGAACTTACTAAAAAGTTCATGTTGATCGTTTGTCATAATAGGCCCAGTAGTCAGACGTGGAAATGTGCCTATTCCCAATGTTGCATCCATGCGGGGAGCCATAGTAGCCGCATGTCGTATCTCTGAAACCGGAGGTGTTGGTGCAGAAACCACTGGAGGTGCTTGACCCTGATCAGACAACCCGCTAAGATAAGCAAGTACTTGGTTGATCATCTCTGGGGTAGGTTGGGGTGGCATTTCCTCATTCTGCCCTTGTTCAGTTTCCCCTTCCTCACCCTCTCTTACTACCTCCTCAGTCGGTGGAGGAGTCACTGCCCTAGTATCAGATGGGCTAGGGGCTCGTCCTCTCCCTCTAGAGGACGTCCTCCCACGACCTCTTCCACGGCCTCTTGCCGTTACTCTTCCTCGAGCCACAGCCCCGGTGGCTGGCTCAGTAGTTTCCCGTCTTTCCGTTGTTGCTGCTGGTGCGGTCGTTGCTCTAGTTATAACCATCTGCGAAATAGAATGAAGATGGTCAGATACCAATTTGTATCACCTAGATACCAATTGGACTCAAGTAGTAGCACGAAAGAAAGAATGAAAGAATGGAATTTTCCTAAAGTCTTATAGCCTCTCAAAGAAAAGTAAAGGCGTCCCCCTACCGTTCTTTAAGACTCTACTAGACCTGTTCTTGTGTGATGAGACCAATGAACCTAATGCTCTGATACCAAGTCTTTCACGACCCAAATCGGGGACGCGACTGGCACCCACATTTACCCTCCTATGTGAGCGAACCAACCAATCTAACCCTTAACATTTTAATACAATATCAACAAAAGAAATGCGGAAGACTTAAACTCATTAATAAAACAATTCAAAACTATTATTATTATCCCCAAAATCTGGAAGTCATCATCACAAGAACATCTATCTCAAATTGCTAAACTAAAACTGTCTAAGAAGCTAAAAAAACTACTAGCTAGTCCATGCCGGAAGTTCAAGGCATCAAGACTTGAAGAAGAAGACCCAGTCCAAGCTAGACGCATTAGCTCACCCTGAATTTCCGATGAAGTGAAGACTGGCTAGATCTTACTGTTGAGTTGAAGTTGACGGAACGTTTTGCTGCATTACACAAATAACAAAGAAGAAAACGTAAAAGTAGGGGGTCAGTACAACCACAAGTACTGAGTAGATATCATCGGCTAACTCAAAATAGGGAACATTATATATCAATAACAATGTAAATCAACTACAATACTCAACATGTAGCAATAGCAATGTTTAATTCATCAATGAATACAACCGAGTTCACACATGAGGACTCAAGCCTCAATACCATACTCATTTGGGAATGTAGTTCATTAGTTTGAGTATATTCATTATCTTTCAAGATTCATTATCTTTCTTCCTCTTGTGTCGGTACGTGACACTCCGCTCCTATATTCTATCCTGGTGCCGGAACGTGGCACTCCGATCCTCATATTCTATCCTGGTGTCGGAACGTGACACTCCGATCCTCATATTCATTCTATCCTGGTACCGAAACGTGGGCACCCGATCCTCATATTCTATCCTGGTGTCGGAACGTGACACTCCGATCCTCATATTCATTCTATCCTGGTACCGGAACGTGGCACCCGATCCTCATATTCTATCCTGGTGTCGGAACGTGACACTCCGATCCTCATATTCATTCTATCCTGGTACCGGAACGTGGCACCCGATCCCCTAATTCATCAAGCCTTCTTTTCACTAAGGCGTCATCATTCTCATTATATAATATATCAAGCCTTCTTTCATACTAAGGCATCATCAATCTTATTATATAATATATCAAGCGAATTAGGGTTCTTTCAAGATTTGGGATTCAATAGCTTCATCATGCTTTGTTAATTCATCACAATTTCATAATCATAATCATGCAAGCATACAATTTAAGCACATAGCAGGGTTTACAATACTATCAACACATAACATTCACTATTAAGAGTTCACTACGAATATCGTAACATAAACCATAACCTACCTCCACCGAAGAATTTGGAATCCACAAGCAAATTCCCAAGCTTTGATATTCCCTATGCCTCTCGATCGATCTGCTCTCTCTCTTTCTGTTCTTTCCCTTTTTGTTTTATTCAAACCCTCTTTCCTTTACCCTAATTAATCATATAATTAAGTGTGAAAAAGGACAATAAAACCCCACTAATTCACTTAAGGTTACCCCTTTTTACCCCTAAGTAATTAGACTTATTAATGTTAACCCTCAATCTTTATAATTAAGGAAAGAATAGTCCAAAACGACCCCTAAAACGTGTAGAGGAATCCTAGTTTGCCTGGACTGCGCAACCTGTGACGGGCCGTCGTGCCTGCGACGGTCCGTCACACAGGTCGTCGCAGAGGCCAAAATCCTATTTTTCACCAAGTGTTCTGTGACGGTCCGTCACGCCTGTGATGGTCCGTCCTGCACTTCCGTCATGACGGTCAGAAACTCGTTTTTTTTGCACCAAATTCTCAAAAGTTGAAGTGTTTTGCAACGGGACTCACGACGGTTCGTCGGGATGTGACGGCACGTCCTGCAGGTCCGTCACAATTTACAGAGAGTCGATTTTCAGTACCCAATTAAAAAATTCTAAGTGCCATGGGGACGACACCCTCGACGGGCCGTCGTATCCACGACGGTCCGTCGGGACACACGTTGTCTCAGCCAGTTTTTCCAGAATTTAAAATCCGCTGCTCAAACGACTAAACAGGTCGTTACAAAATGCCTCTTTATATAGGTGTACAAACTGACCTTTACTATTTACATAGTAACCTGACTCTTACTATTTACACAGTTACTTGACCTTTACTATTCATGAATAGGACATTTACTATTCATGAATAGTACTCTTTACGACTTTTTACAAAAATCGAAATAAACCTTGGCCAAATGGCCGACATACTATTACAATACTTTTTACATGTGGCTGATATTCAGCCGACACAAAATGACAAACATAAAAAGACTTTACAATATCTTTCTCTATCTCATACAATCTTCTTTACTTTATCTCTTTATTCCAAATCAACTGTAGGTATCACATTGTCTCTCCGTTTTGCATTTGGAGCATTTGTGGTCTGGATATTTGTTACTGATAAGTTTGCAATACCTTACTAATAATTCTTTTGAAATAAATCCTTTCTTCAAAGCTCTTGTAGATGGTTGTTCTTCAGGTTGTAACAATGACAAAATCCATCTCTGAACTTCGTCCATATCTGATTTCTTATCTTTGGTTTGCATATATCATTACCTGATCTCTTGAAATAATAGCTCCAATGCATTGCCATTTATTTAATTGATTGCGCTGTTATAACTCTATTTATAATTGTAAGCTATACAATTTTATTCTTTGTTTGCATAATAATAGTAATAAAATTAGGTATTTCTACTTTGGTATCTAATTTTGTTTTCTATCTCTTCTGGAATAATCATATCTTTTGTTAATCCTATTTTACCACCTGTATTGGTGATTTTATTTCTTCGTATAATATCTCTGCTGGTGCTGTATAACATTTATAAAGAATAAATTTCCTTTGGTAATTCTTTTATATGTCAGAAATGCTTTATGTAATTCTGGTATTCCAGCTATTTCTTCTCCAGTGTATGTGTATACTGTATTAGTAATCCGTATGTTGTAACATGTTTTTTACTAGGTTGGGGTTGGTCTTGGGTTGTGCAATAAGTTTGTTATGTCCTTGTAGTTTTTGGGTTATATAATCTTCTTCGGGATTTTTGTTTGTGTAGATCTTGGATTAAGGTTTAGGTATGTTTGAATTTTGTATATATTTTCAATGTAAGATTGGGTAATATAATTATATCTCTTTTTGTCATTTTGTAGGCTTACTGCATAGGTTGATGTTTGTGGTTCTGCTGGTATATGTATTTGGGGTTTTTGGGTAAATGATTTGCAAATAACTGGTTAAGTTAGTGTTCTTTGGTTTTTCACTAGTTCTTTTACTTGTACCTGCAGCTGTATCTGAACAAACAGTGTTATGGGTTTTAGGGGAGTTCCCAACTCTCTCCTTCTAGCTCTGGAATTTTAGCGTTCCAATCGACGTAGTTCTGTATGTTGGCGTAGCTCCGCATATTTATAGTCATGCTGCTGACTTATCTTTTGTAGCTCTTTATCCATACTTCCTACTTTCACAGAAAGTGTAGTAATAGCTATGAGTATCTCTTCCATTGTATCTGTTTCAGTTTGAGTTCCTTTTTCTTGATAGGTAGTCTGCAACAAGGTTGTTGTCAGTCTTAATTATTTCAATTGTAAATGTAAAATTTTGTATATCTAATACTAATCTCCTTATTTCTTTGTTGTAACTGAATCATCTAATTTTTTTGTTACCACCATTTTACTTGTGTATTATCTGTTCTTACAATAAATTTATTGTAAACAATATATGGTTCAAATGCTAATAAACATTTATATAATGCAAATAATTCTTTTCTATTTGTTTCCCATTTTATTTGTGCTTTGTATAAGATCCTGAATAATATCTACAATGGTGTTCTATTTTTTCTTTTTCATATCTATATTTAAAACTCCTCCATAGCTATGATCACTAGAATCTGTTTCAACAATATAAGTAAATGTTTATTTTCATCAGGAAAATATAGTTTGGTA
This sequence comes from Solanum peruvianum, assembly GCA_027705065.1. NCBI lineage: Eukaryota > Viridiplantae > Streptophyta > Magnoliopsida > Solanales > Solanaceae > Solanum > Solanum peruvianum. The sequence continues at coordinate 9,159,323 of JAKWJD010001756.1, read as the reverse complement.
ATTTTTTACATAAATTCTTGATATTTCTTATATGTTCTTTATCTTTATTGTCAAAATGGTATTCTACATCTTTTTAAATTTTTATGTAATGGTTTTAGATGTTCTGCTAATTTTGGTATATATTCTCTTACCTAATTTACTAATCCTAGAAAAGATTGTAATTTCTTTTTTGTATCTATATTTTCATCAGTAGTAATTATTTTTTGTACTATATGTGTTTGCATTTTTATTCCATTTTTATCTATTTGTATTCCTAGAAATTCTATCTGTGATTTCATAATTTCTGCTTTCCTTTTGCTTAAGCTTATACCTGTATTTTTTACTATGTGTATAAATTTTTCTAATAATTTTATATGTTCATCTTGTGTTCTAGAATATAGTAATATATCATCTATATATACAATACAATTTTCTAGCTGGTTAAAACAATTATCCATAAAATGTTGGAATCTACCTGGTGCATTTTATATCCAAATGGTAATACATTCCATTCATAGAAACCTTGCGGTACTGTGAAATGCTGTTAATTGTTTAGATTCTTCTTCTAGTTTTAGGTGGTAAAATCCTGATTTACAATCAAATTTACTAAAATAATTATCCTTGTATTTGTCTTATTTTTAGTATTTTGTTTGGTATTGGATAATTATATTTTTAGTTTTAGCATTTAAATTTCTGTAGTCAATAACCATTCTACTTTTACCCTTTTTTGTTCACTATGTTTTATAACTATAAATGCTGGACTTGTATGTTTACTATTGCTTTTTTATATGTAATTATTTTCTAATAATTCATTTTTATGTATTTTAAATTCTTCTAAATCATCAAAGTTATATTTTAATGGTTTCTGTGTTATTATACTATTTTCATCTATTAATTCAATTTTTACTTTTGTCTTATGTTTTTCCCATCCTTGTAGTGGATCTTCACTATATAATTGTTCTAGTTGCTCATTAATTAATTTAATTTTGTCTATAGTAAATATAACAATTTCTAATTGTGTTATTTGTTTATTGTTTATATTTTCCATTTCTTGGTTTATCTTTTCGCTTCCTTTTATCCATTCTATATTTCTTTGTTTATTATTTACTCTTTTTGCTCCTATCTTATTTCCGCATGGTGTAGTAAGCCACCAGTGTGTTTTTGTTATTATGTGTGGATAAAATCTATCTAGAAATGGCATTCCTAATAACATATCTTTTGTGGTAAAATTCAAAATTATACATTTCTTCTATTGTTAATATCTTATCCCATATTTGTATTTTTTATATTTTTTGCTTATATTTAATCATACTTCCTTCATTGTTAAATCCTGTTACTACCATAGGTGTTTTTAATTTTTCCCATTTATCTTCTGGTAAGCAATTATATTTACATATATTTGCTTCTGCTCCTGTATCTATCATAGGTGTATAATATCTGTTGTGATATCCTTCTACAATAATTTTTGCAAGTATAAATATTTTCATAAATCATTTTGTTCTTTTTATAATTATTTTCTTATTTTGACAAGTTATTGTTAATTGTTCATTTTCTATGTTGTATGGCTTAACTTTTTCTAGCAATTTTATTCCTAATGTAATATTATAGTTTCCTTGGTATATTTTAAATTGTATTACTAAGGGTATTCCTCCTATAATTATTCTTTTTCTGTTGTTTCTTCATTTGTATTTATTATTTCACTAGGTAATCCAGGGCATGTATGTCCTGTTTTTATAATTTCTTCTTCTGTTACTAACTCTCTTGTTATATAATTTTCTTCTTGTCCTGTATTTATTAAAATTTTATATTTTCTTTGATCCATTATTCCTGTTATGAAATAATGATATGGTGTTATTTCTTCTTTATCTAACAGACTTTGTGGAATTTCATATTTTCTTTTAGATGTACTCATTCTTGATGATGTGGCTCTTGTCAATGTATTTGGTACGCTTGAAGTACTTAATCTTTCTTTTACTATCTCTAAATCTTCTTCTATATCAATTTCTTTATAGCTATAGTCATTATTGTCTATTACAGTAATTATTTTTTCAAAATGATTTTCTATTTTTATTTTATTAATTTTATTTCTTGCTGTTATCTTATGCTTTGTTGTTAATATATATAAATTTTTACATCTTGCTGTAAATAATTTGCTTCCTGGTGTGCTAGTTCTATTCCAGATATTTTCCAATATAGAACTAGTGATCTATCTATATTTTTATCTGTTAATGATATTGTATAATTAGCACTTATTGTAAATTTAAATTTTTGATATATAAGTTTCCTCTTACTGCACTAATTATGCTTTTTTCTATAGGGTATACGATTCTATCATCTGCTAAATATATTTCTATAGGTGTATCTATTCCTTCTCTAAAACAGGCTTTTATTAATATTTCTGTTCCTCCTAAATGTACATATTTTATTGGTGCTTTAGCTTTTATATCTTGTATTTCTTTGTTTATCATCCTTTTATTTAATATAGGTATGTATGCTTTTCCTCTTGTATATTTACAATCTATGATATGTTCTTTTTGACTAACTACATAGTATTCTTCTTTTTGTCTTTTAAACCAATTTCTTAAAATAGGTATATCTAGTACTTTTTCAATACTTAAATCTAATTCTTTTCCTTTTATTTGTTCAAATATCGTGTTATCAAAATAATTTTCTGTTCTGATGATTCTTCATCTTGGTATTCTTCCCTAGATATTATTTTTTTTTTCATTTTCAGACATTATATTTCTTCATCTGTTTCATTATTATCTAGATTAATATTTTCTTCTTCATTTTCAGTTTCTATATCTGATATTTCATATATACTATCATTTTCACTTAATTCATAATCTATGTATTCTATTTGTATATATTTTTCATCATCTATAATTAATTCTGCTATTTGTTTTCTTTTTGGATTTTTAGGTAATTTACAATCTTTAGCTATGTGTCCTATCTTTCCACAATTATAACAAGTACATTGGGATATCTTTCTTTTTGGTCTATATGGTCTTTTTATTTTATAATTTTTTACATAATACCTTCGTCTTGGTCGTTTATATTTATATATAGTTTTAGTTTTTCTATAATTTTTATATCTTTTGGATTTTTGTTTTTTAGTTGTGCATCCAAATTGTGGTGCCATTTTATTTTTACGACATGATAAATTTTTATTTAGTACTTTTTCCATTTTTAGTTTTTCTTTTTGGTTTTCACATAGTTGTATGAACCATTGATTTAAAAATTTTATTCTAGATCCTAAAGTATCTACCATTCCTTCATTATTCCAATCCTTTATTACGTTGTACTAAATGGTTCTGGTAATTTTGTATAATATTGTTTTCTTATTTCTTTTGCTTCGTCTAAATTGTATTTAGATTTGTAATAATATTCTTAAATGCACAAGTATATTCTTCTAAGTAACACATTTTACATATAGCTAATTTTGTCATAAGTTGTCTATTTATTACTCTCTCTCTATTTTGTTCTCTTATATCTGTAGTCATACCTCTAAATTCACTTCTTATTGCTGATTCATATTTATCTAGTATATCTATATTTGTTGCTGATGCGGATCCATCTATTTTCTTATCATTCCTAAGTACTTCTAAACTTTCTGGGGGTAGATTTTCTATCCATAATCTTGTTGTTCCTACAAATGTTCTTTCTATGTATCTTGGTGTTTTTGCTGTTTCTATTTTGTTATCAATTAACTGTTTAGACATATTTCCTATCCATAATAATATACCTTTATTTGTATCTGCTACACAATCTAAATCTAAGAAATTGTATTGTTCATTTGTTGGTTTAGGTGTCCAATTTTTATTTAGTCTACTGTTCCATATTGCATTATTTCTATCTGATTGTTGATAGTTATCTGTATAATAAGTTGGTGGTGTCCTCCTAGGACTAACTCTAGGACTATTTCTGGTACTATTATCTGGGGTTTTAACTCTTGACGTACTAGGCCTATCCATATCTCCTGTGTTTATTTCTAATTTTTTCGGTTTATTTATTTGTTCCAAAATTTCTGTATATGTTTCACTTATATCACTTATTTCTGATTGTTGGTCATTTTCATTTCCGTCTATTTCATTTACTTCAATATCTTCATTTAGTTTTTGTTCCATTTCTTTTATTTCATTTGTTAATTCTAGCTCTTTATCTTTTTCTTTTTGGTTTGTTTATTTTCATATAATCATTTTAATCTAGCTAATTCTTTTCTAATTCACTTATTCTTGTATTTTTTATTTCTTCTAAATGTTGTACTTCTTGCTTTGCTTGTGTTTTTTATTTTTCAATTTCTCTTGCTTTATCTATTTCTTCATTTTCTTTTGTTATTCTTACCATAGCTGTTAAACTATCTTCTAATTTTGCGTTTCTTTTTCTAGCATATAATATAAGTTATTGCTATTTCTTGTATCTTCTTCCTAAATTTGAAAATACTATTTTTATTATCATTCCATCTTGTTTTCATATTTTTTTCGTCTACTGCAAACTCTTCTTTGTTCATTATGATCTATGTATTATATTATGCTGTAATTCATATTCAAGACAATCTAATTCTAATTTTATCATTAATATAGCCTTTCTTTGTGCTAATATTGATTTGTTACATACTTCTGCTAATATATTTTCTTCTAATCTTCCTTTTCTATGTTGTAATTCTTGCTCTTTTTCAGTTATTTGTTCCATTATTTTTTCTATTAATTGTTGTTTATATTCTTCTTTGTTCATACTGTTTTTTCAAATAGCAAACATATTTGTATTCTGTTTTTGAAATTATATTTATCAAATGATCTTTTTTATCATTATCTGTTTTGACTAGTTGTGATAATTGATATTCTATATATAAGGATTTTAATTTTTTCCATATTTTTCGTACTTTTTTGTCTATCTTAGTTTTTGTTATTTTAGTTTCTTTGCTTAGTGTTGTATTATTCTTCATAAAATGTCTTTCTATAATATTCTCTTTTAAGTAGACCTAATCTTTGTATTTCATTAACATTAGTTATAATATATTCTAGATATTCATCTTCTTGAGTCATTAAATAACTAAATAAATTTTCAATTAGTAGTTTTTCATGTAGATCTATGTCTTCTATAGTTTGTACCCAATATTGTAAATATTCGTAATTTATCATTGATCCCTAAATATATCCATATCATCATATAAATCATATATGTCAAAATAAAGTTCATCTTCTATACTTTGTATGGTTAACTCAGTCCAACTTTGGGTTGTTATTTCTATTAATTCATATGTTACTATTTTATTATAAATTTCTCTTTTTATGTCAGTATTAAGACTTCTTAATATATAGAATAATAATATCTTATATTCAACATCATCGTCTAATAGGTATGTTTCCATTTTTATTATTTTCATTTTTCACTAAAATTTTATTCCTTTCAACCTCTTAATAAATTATACTTGCTTATTATGCAAAAATAATGATTTAATAATCATCTCGTCTGGTCACTACTACAGCTTTCTTCTTTTGATTAGTTACCCTAACAGCGCCTCAACTTTGTTTACCACCTAAAACTAGAAGAAGAATCTAAATAATTAACAGCATTCACAGTACCGCAAGGTTTCTATGAATGGAATGTATTACCATTTGGATATAAAAATGCAGCAGGTAGATTCCAACATTTTATGGATAATTGTTTTAACCAGCTAGAAAATTGTATTGTATATATAGATGGATCCGCATCAGCAACAAATATAGATATACTAGATAAATATGAATCAGCAATAAGAAGTGAATTTGGAGGTATGATGTAACGACCTTCTTAGTCGTTTTAGAAATTCCAACTATTATTTTTATATTAACCTTTTTAGTAGATTTTGTAAATAATTTATATGACTTATAAGAATGAGTGACATAATTTTTAGATTTAATAAAGGATTATTTTGTTGCTAAGAATAATGAAAAAATAAAATAAAATAAAATAAAAAAAAAGAAAATCAAATAAGTAAATAATAATAAAATAATAATAAAAAAGGGCAAAGTGCCCTAGAATATCACAAAGCCGCACGGCTTATAAGAAAACGAATGAACAGAAACAAAAAAAAAAAAAACGCACATAAGAAAAGAAAAAAAAAAAAAAAGGGAGAAAAGAAAGGAAAAAGAGGAGAAACAATGATATTTTTATCTCGAGATATCAAGGTAATTATTCTTATCCTTTCTATTAAATTTTTGTGTAACTAGGAATAGATTTTTAGGTTAAAACGTGTATAATTTATACTAATATGTGAACTTGGGGTATAAATGTGTATAAGTATTATGGTTCAATCATTGGACAATGATTAGTCCTAATCATTGGACAATGATTACTCCAAGATTAGGATTATTAATAGTGGAACGATAAATATGAATTGGAACATTGAAAATAAGTGGTTTCAGCAGATAGTTTTGTAGTCCACCATTGATGTGTTGGGCAGTTAGTTTCGACTTTAATTATTTTCATTTGATTATCATATTAGGATTCAAGTTTTGATATATTGAGATATGTGTTAATAGTGGGTGCATTATGATATATATAAAAATCATTATAATTATGTTATTCGGAGAATCAAGATTAACCCTAAACTTAAAATTCAGAAAATATGAGATTTGATCAATTGGTTGGAATAAAGATTTAGAACTTTTATTAAAAATTTGGATGAGTTTTGGGTCTAAGCTAGAGATATAGCAATATTAATGTTGTTAGTTTCGAAATCATATCGTGTTTTTTATTTGAATAGATTTTATTGGTTTGGAAGTCAACAAAAAGAGGAAGGCTCAAGTTTTGGAGTCATTGTTCGACTATTTGAGGCAAGTGGATTTCTAAACTCTTGTTAAGTGTATGAAATGCATGTATGTCCTTGTGGTATATGTTGGGAGTAACGGGATTGGTGATGGGTTGACTTGTCCACATTGATTAATTCAAATGATGAAAAGAATGGGGATAACAAAAGGCAATGTTATTAATTGTTTATGTCTGTTGTGTTGAGAAAGGGTTGAAGGCTTGTTGAATCATTGTTGATGTAACTTCATGCTTGTGTGGTTGTGAACTGTGTGATGTTATGAAAATGGTCATCTCCTCATTATATGTGTGAACTTGTCATCTGCATTATTCTGAGGCATTGGTTGTGACAAGTGTTATGTGCATTGAGAAAGAATGGGTACTTAAGAGGATGTACCATTTCGAGGGACGTATCGGGCGCCGCGATGGATACTATATTTCGAGGGACGTATCGCGCGCCGCAATGGATACTATATTTCGAGGGACGTATCGCGCGCCGCGAAGGTTACTATTATCGAGGGTCGTGTCGTGCGCCGCGATAGATGCATGGACTGATATGTCCCCCATGGGTCCCGGACTGAGAGACAGCGGGTGTGTATCACTAGGTCAGACATGCATCATTATACTTGACATTGCATTCCATTACATTGCACATACTTATCATTAGTGAACTTGATATTGTGTTTTGCTGATCTAGTGATTGCCTTTTTGCGGAACTTGTGATTGTTGAATACTGAGCTTGCTATTGAGGATATCTAATTTGTGTAAGTGTTGATGTTGAGGATATATAATTTGTTGAAGTGTGTTATTGAGGATATGTATATTTTTGAAAGTGTTGCTATTGAGGATATCTAATTTGTGTAAGTGTTGATGTTGAGGATATATAATTTGTTAAAGTGTTGTTGTGGAGGATATGTGATTTGTCTAAATGTTTTTGTTGAGTTACGTTCTATGTAAACTGTGAGCTGTTAGGTTGGGCTGATGTTTATGCAGGTTGGAGTTGTGGAGGTTCGGTTGGGGGTGGTAGGAGTACCCGTATTTCATCCCCTTAGCTTGTGTTTAGAGGTTTACTTGCTGAGTACCGTGTGGTTTGGTACTCACCCCTTGCTTCTACAAATTTTTGTAGGTTACTAGCCCGGACTTTTATGATATATTCACTTCTTTTCCGAGGCTTCCTGGAGATTTTGTGAGGTAGTTTTTGGTCATCTCAGCATCCCTCCTTACTCTTGTTTATGATTTTGTTCTACTCTAGAAACAATATCATATGAGACTTATATTTTCTTTTGATCCGATTGCAATACTTTAGAGGCTTGTACACGTGACAATCAGGTTTTGGGGTATAATGTAAGTTGATAGTAAATTTTCCGCATTTTTATTGTAATAGTTGAGTTTTAGGCTTACTTGTCTTGGTGGGATAAGACGAGTGTCATCACGTCCATTTTTGGGTCGTGACATATGACTACAGATATAAGAGAACAAAATAGAGAGAGAGTAATAAATAGACAACTTATGACAAAATTAGCTATATGTAAAATGTGTTACTTAGAAGAATATACTTGTGCATTTAAAGAATATTATTACAAATCTAAATACAATTTAGACGAAGCAAAAGAAATAAGAAAACAATATTATACAAAATTATCAGAACCATTTAGTACAAACGTAATAAAGGATTGGAATAATGAAGGAATGGTAGATACTTTAGGATCTAGAATAAAAATTTAAAATCAATGGTTCATACAACTATGTGAAAACCAAAAAGAAAAACTAAAAATGGAAAAAGTACTAAATAAAAATTTATCATGTTGTAAAAATAAAATGGCACCACAATTTGGATGCACAACTAAAAAACAAAAATCCAAAAGATATAAAAATTATAGAAAAAATAAAACTATATATAAATATAAACGACCAAGACGAAGGTATTATGTAAAAAATTATAAAATAAAAAGACCATATAGACCAAAAAGAACAATAATTATTTTCTCAAAAGGATTTTCTATTTTTATTTTATTAATTTTATTTCTTGCTGTTACCATATGCTTTGTTGTTAATATATATAAATTTTTACATCTTGCTATAAATAATTTGCTTCCTGGTGCTAGTTCTATTCCAGATATTTTCCAATATAGAACTAGTGATCTATCTATATTTCTATCTCAAATAGATGGAAATGAAAATGACCAACAATCAGAAATAAGTGATATAAGTGAAACATATACAGAAATTTTAGAACAAATAAATAAACCGAAAAAATTAGAAATAAACACAGGAGATATGGATAGGCCTAGTACGTCAAGAGTTAAAACCCCAGATAATAGTCCCAGAAATAGTCCTAGAGTTAGTCCTAGGAGGACACCACCAACTTATTATACAGAAAGCTATCAACAATCAGATAGAAATAATGCAATATGGAACAGTAGACTAAATAAAAATTGGACACCTAAACCAGCAAATGAACAATACAATTTCATAGATTTAGATTGTGTAGCAGATACAATAAAGCAATATTATTATGGATAGGAAATATGTCTAAACAGTTAATAGATAACAAAATAGAAACAACAAAAACACCAAGATACATAGAAAGAACATTTGTAGGAAAACAACAAGATTATGGATAGAATCTCTACCCCCATTAAGTTTAGAAGTACTTAGGAATGATAAGAAAATAGATGGATCCGCATCAGCAACAAATATAGATATACTAGATAAATATGAATCAGCAATAAGAAGGAATTTGGAGGTATGACTACAGATATAAGAGAAAAAATAGGAGAGAGTAATAAATAGACAACTTATGACAAAATTAGCTATAGTAAAATGTGTTACTTAGAAGAATATACTTGTGCATTTAAGAATATTATTACAAATCTAAATACAATTTAGACGAAGCAAAAGAATAAGAAAACAATATTATACAAAATTACCAGAACCATTTAGTACAAACGTAATAAGGATTGGAATAATGAAGGAATGGTAGATACTTTAGGATCTAGAATAAAATTGTTAAATCAATGGTTCATACAACTATGTGAAAAACAAAAAGAAAAACTAAAAATGGAAAAAGTACTAAATAAAAATTTATCATGTTGTAAAAAATAAAATGGCACCACAATTTGGAATGCACAAACTAAAAAACAAAAAATCCAAAAGATATAAAAAAATTATAGAAAAAATAAAACTAAATATAAATATAAACAACCAAGACGAAGGTATATGTAAAAAATTATAAAATAAAAAAGACCATATAGACCAAAAAGAAAGATATCCCAATGTACTTGTTATAATTGTGGAAAGATAGGACACATAGCTAAAGATTGTAAATTACAGAAAAATCCAAAAAGAAAACAAATAGAAGAATTAATTATAGATGATGAAAAATATATACAAATAGAATACATAGATTATGAATTAAGTGAAAATGATAGTTGTAACGACCTGTTTAGTCGTTTTGAGCAGCAGATTGAAATTCTGGAAAAACTGGCTGGGACGACGGAAGTAGTGACGGACCGTCGTAGTCACGACGGCCCGTCATGGATGTTTCGTCCCATGACACTTAGAATTCTGAAATTGGGTACTGAAAATCGACTCTCTGTAAATTGTGACGGACCTGCAGGACGTGCGGTCACGGCCACGACGGACCGTCGTGAGCCCCCGTTGCAAAACACTTCAACTTTTGAGAATTTGGTGCAAGAAACGAGTTTCTGACCGTCAGGACGGAGGTGCAGGACGGACCGTCACAGGTGTGACGGGCCGTCACAGCCACCTGGAACCTGGGGAGGTGCGACGACGACCGTGACGGACCGTCGCATGCACGACGGCCCGTCACAGGTCACGCAATCCCAGGCAGTTTAGGATTTCTCCTCACACGTTTTAAAGGGTCGTTTTTGACTATTCTTTCCTTAATTATAAAGATTGAGGGGTTAACATTAATAAGTCTAATTACTTAGGGGTTAAAAGGGGTAACCTTAAGTGAATTAGTGGGGTTTATTGTCCTTTTTACACTTAATTATATGATTAATTAGGGTAAAGGAAGAGGGTTTGAATAAAAACAAAAGGGAAGAACAAAAGAGAGAGAGAGATCGATCGAGAGGCGTAGGGAAATATCAAAGCTTGGGAAATTGCTTGTGGATTCCAATTTCTTCGGTGGAGGAGGTTATGGTTTTATGTTACGATATTCGTAGTGAACTCTTAATAGTGAATAATATTGTTGATGATATTGTAAACCTGTCTATATGCTTATTGTATGCTTGTATGAATATGATTATGTGATTTTGATAAAACAAGCATGATGAAAACCATTGAATCCCAAATCTTGAAAGAAACTTTAATCTATGATATTAATGATGATGCCTTGGTGTAAAAGAAGGCTTGATGAATTAAAGTGATGGGATTGATGATGCCTTGGTATAGAGAAGGCTTGATGAATGGATAGAATGAGGTTAGTGGATCGGAGTATCACGTTCCGACACATAGTAATAGTGGATCGGAGTGTCACGTTCCGACACATAGTATTAGTGGGACGGGTGTCACGAACCGACACGTAGATATAGGGGATCGGAGTGTCACGTACCGACACATATAGGGGATCGGAGTGTCACGTTCTGACACATATAGGGGATCGGAGTGTCACGTTCCGACACATATAGGGGATCGGAGTGTCACGTTCCGACACATAGTGGTAGGGATCGGAGTGTCACGTACCGACACAAGAGGAAAAAGATAATGAATCTCGAAAGATGATAATATACTCAACATAATGAACTTAATTCCAAATGAGTATGGTATTGAGGCTTGAGACCTCATGGATGAACTTGATGGTATTTATTGACGATTATGATACTTGTTGTTGCTACATGTTGAGTTTATAGTTGATTTATAATATTACTTGATATATATTATCTTCTATTTTGAGTTGGCCGATGATATCTACTCAGTACGTGTGGTTGTACTGACCCCCTACTTTTATGTTTTCTTCTTGTTATTTGTGTTATGCAGCAAACGTTCCGTCAGTCAACTTCGACTCAGCAGTAGATCAAAGCCAGTCTTCACTCCATCGAAATTCAGGGTGAGCTAATGCCTAGCTTGGACTGGGTCTCCTTCTTCAAGTCTTGATGCCTTGAACTTCCGGCATGGACTAGCTTTTTATTTTTAGTATTTTGTTCTTAGATAGTTTTTTAGAAATTTGAGATAGATGTTCTTGTGATGATGACTTCCAGATTTTGGGGATAATATTAATAATAGTTTTGAGTTGTTTTTATTAATGAGTTTAGTCTTCCGCATTACTTTTGATGATATTGTATTAAATGTTAAGGTTTAGATGGGTTGGTTCGCTCACATAGGAGGGTAAATGTGGGTGCCAGTCGCGTCCGCGATTTGGGTCGTGACAGACTTGGTATCAGAGCATTAGGTTCGTTGGTCTCATCACACAAGAAACAGGTCTAGTAGAGTCTTAAGGAACGGTAGGGGGACGCCTTTACTTTTCCTTGAGAGGCTATAAGGCTTTAGGAAAATTCCATTCTTTCATTCTTTCTTTCGTGCTACTACTACTTGAGTCCAATTGGTATCTAGGTGATACAAATTGGTATCTGACCATCTTCACTCTATTCGCAGATGGTTAGAACTAGAGCAAACGACCGCACCAGCAGCGACAACGGAAAGACATGAAACTACTGAGCCAGCCACTGGGGCTGTGGCTCGAGGAGGAACAGCGGCAAGAGGCCGTGGAAGAGGTCGTGGGAGGACGTCCTCTAGAGGAAGAGGACGAGCCCCTAGCCCATCTGATACTAGGGCGGTGACTCCTCCACCGACTGAGGATGCAGTAAGAGAGGGTGAGGAAGGGGAAACCGAACAAGGGCAGAATGAGGAAATGCCACCCCACCTACCCCAGAGATGATCAACCAAGTACTTGCTTATCTTAGCGGGTTGTCTGATCAGGGTCAAGCACCTCCAGTGGTTTTTCTGCACCAACACCTCCGGTTTCAGAGATACGACATGCGGCTACTATGGCTCCCCGCATGGATGCAACATTGGGAATAGGCACATTTCCACGACTGACTACTGGACCTATTATGACAAACGATCAACACGAACTTTTTAGTAAGTTCTTGAAATTGAAACTCCGGTCTTCAAGGGCAGAATCTGAGGATGCTTATGATTTTCTGGTTGACTGTCATGAGCTACTACACAAGATGGGGATAGTAGAGAGGTTTGGTGTCGAGTTCGTGATCTATCAGTTCCAAGGTAACGCCAAAATGTGGGGCGTTCACATGTTGAGTGTCAACCAACAGAGGCACCACCTATGACTTGGGAATCATTCTCTACCCTCTTTATGGAGAAATATCCCAAGGACTTTGATAGATAGAAAGAGGGATGAGTTCTTGAGTCTGGAGCAAGGTAGAATGACGGTCAATGCATACGAGGCTAAATTTCGCGCACTATCCAGATATGCCACCCAACTTTGTTTCAGTCCACAAGACGGATCCGCCGTTTTGTGAAGGGGTTGAGATCAGAATTGCGGATTTCAGCCTTACAATAGCGGCAACAGCAACATCCTTCAAGAGGTGGTGATTTTGTGATAGAGGTGGAAGGAGTTGACCGATGACTTCACCACGACATCGACATCAAAAGGTTTCGAAGGGGAGGTGAGTTTTTATGGTTCTTATTCTAGAGGACAGAACTCCGGAGGTCACTCAAATCGACCAATTCAGTCTTCACTACAGACTGTAGTTGGGGGTCCGCCTCAGAACGGTCAACACTACTCCCAGAGACCTATGCCCGATTCCAGAGAGTGCTATGGATGTGGGGAGATTGGACATATTAGGAGGAATTGTCCAAAACAGAGTTACAGAGCCCCACTAGCTAGAGGTAGGGGTGGTCATGGTAGAGGCCGTTTTTCTGGAGGACGTGGTGGTCGAGGTAATGGCGGTAACCTAAACGGCAGAGGTGAAGGTCAAAACGGAGCCACTACTACACAACATGGTAGGGGCAACGGACAGACAAATAATGGGGCTCATTGCTACGCTTTCCCTGGGAGGTCTGAAGCGGAGGCGTCTAATGCTATTATCACAGGTAATCTCTTGGTTTGTGATTGCATGGCATCTGTATTATTTGACCCTGGCTCCACGTTTTCATATGTATCTTCCTCATTTGCTAATGGTCTAAATTTACATTGTGAATATACTTGACATACCTATTCGTGTTTTCTACTCCCGGTGGGTGAGTCTGTATAGTCGAAAAAGTGTATAGGTCTTGTTTGGTGAATTTTATGGGGAGCAAACACTTATGTAGATTTGGTTATTTTAGAAATGGGTGACTTTGATGTAATTCTGGGTATGACTTGGCTTTCTCCAAACTTTGCGATTTTGGATTGTAATCTAAAACCGGTAACGTTAGCCAAGCCAGCCTGGGGCAGATCCGTTAGTGTGGGAGGGTGACTACACTCCCAATCCGGTGCGTATCATCTCCTTTATTCGTGCTCAGAAGATGGTTAGTAAGGGGTTGTCTAGCTTTCTTGGCACATCTCAAGGATGACACTACCCAAGTACCTTCGATCGAGTCGGTTTTCAGTGGTCTGTGAGTTTTTGGATGTGTTCCCTGCAGATCTTCCCGTATGCCACCAGATAGGGATATAGACTTCTGCATTGATTTGGAACCCGGTACTCGCCCCATTTCTATACCCCCGTAAGAAATGAAAGGCTCCCGCCGAATTAAGAGAGTTAAAGGCACAACTTCAAGAGTTGTTGAGCAAGGCTTCATTAGGACCAAGTGCATCTCCCTGGGGTGCTCCGGTGCTATTTGTGAAGAAGAAGATGGGAGTTCCGATGTGCATAGATTACCGACAGTTGAACAAGTAACTATTAAGAACAGTACAGTACCCCATTCCTTGCATTGATGACTTGTTCGATCAGTTACAAGGTGCTTGTGTCTTCTCAAGATTGACTTGAGTCCGGTTATCACCAATTGAAAATACGAGCAACGGATGTTCCAAAGACTGCTTTTTCGAACTAGGTATGGGCATTATGATTTGTGGTGATGTCCTTTGGTCTTACAAACGCCCCCGCCGCCTTCATGAGCTTGATGAACGGGATTTTCAAGCCATACTTGGACCTCTTTGTGATTGTGTTTATCGATGATATACTGATATACTCCAAAAGTAAGAAGGAACATGAGGAGCATTTGAAAATGGTTTAGAGTTGTTGAGGAAGAAAAAGCTTTATGCGAAATTCTCCAAGTGTGAGTTTTGGCTAGATTCAGTGTCCTTCTTGGGGCACGTGGTTTCTAAGGATGGAGTAATGGTGGATCCATCTAAGATGTGAACAGTGAAGAATTGGGTAAGACCTACAAACGTGTCAGAAATAAGGAGTTTTGTGGGGTTAGCTAGCTACTACCGCCGATTCGTCAAGGGATTCTCTTCCATTGCTTCCCAATTGACGAACTTGACTAAGCAAAACGTTCCATTTGTATGGTCAGATGAATGTGAGGAAAGCTTTCAGAAGCTTAAGACTTTGTTGACTACCGCACCTATCCTTACCTTGCCAATAGAGGGTAAAAACTTCATTGTTTATTGTGCGCATCCTACTCTGGGTTGGGGTGCAGTACTAATGCAAGAGAAGAATGTAATTGCTTATGCTTCGAGGCAATTAAAGGTGCATGAACGTAACTACCCAACTCATGACTTGGAATTGGCCCGCGGTAGTATTTGCACTAAAGCATGGAGACACTACTTGTATGGGGTTAAGTGTGAGGTCTATACGGACCATCGTAGCCTACAGTATGTCTTTACTCAGAAAGATTTGAATTGAGACAAAGGAGATGGATGGAACTACTGAAGGACTACGACATCACTATCTTGTATCATCCGGGAAAAGCAAATGTTGTGGCAGATGCTTTGAGTAGGAAGGCCGGAAGCATGGGAAGTCTAGCTCATTTGCAAGCCTCTAGACGCCCATTGGCTAGAGAAGTGCAGATTTTGGCTAATGACCTTATGAGGCTAGAATAAACGAGAAGGGAGGATTGTTAGCTTGTGTAGAGGCAAATCTTCTTTTCTTGATCAGATTAAGGGGAAACAGTTTGATGATGAGAAACTAAGGCGAATTCGAGATAAGTTTGCAAGGAGAGGCCCAAGGAAGCAATAATCGATGGGAAGGTATTTTGAGGATTAAGGAAAGAGTATGTGTACCCCGCATCGATGATTTGATCACCACTATCCTTGCAGAAGCTCATAGTTCCGGATATTCTATACATCCTGGTGGCAACCAAGATGTACGCGACCTAAAGCAACACTTCTGGTGGAGTAGAATGAAGCGAGATATTGTTGAGTTTGTGGCAAATGTCCAAATTGTCAACAAGTAAAGTATGAACAGCAAAGGCCCGGGAGAACACTTCAGAGAATGCCCATTCCTGAATGGAAGTGGGAGAGAATCGCAATGGACTTCGTGGTTGGTCTTCCAAAGACCTGGGTAAGTATGACTCTATTGGGTGATTGTTGATAGGTTAACTAAGTCTGCTCACTTCATTCCTGTCAAGGTGACTTACAATGCAGAGAAATTAGCAAATCTACATCTCAGAAATCGTTCGATTGCATGGGGTTCACTCTCAATCATATCTGATAGAGGTACGCAGTTTACTTCTAAGTTTTGGAGAACCTTACATGCTGAATTAGGTACTACATTGGACCTTAGTACGGCATTTCATCCTCAGACCGATGGTCAGTCTGAGCGAACGATTCAAGTGTTGGAGGATATGCGCTCGCGCGTGTGTGATAGAGTTTGGTGGCCATTGGGATAGCTTCTTACCCTTGGCAGAGTTTTCATACAATAATAGCTATCACTCCAGTATTGATATGGCTCCATTTGAAGCATTGTATGGGAGGAGGTGTAGATCTCCCATTGGTGGTTTGACGCCTTTGAAGTAGACCTTGGGGGACTGATCTGTTAAGAGATTCTATGGAGAAGGTGAAAGCTATTCAAGAAAAGCTTTTAGCGGCTCAAAGTAGACAAAAGGAGTATGCAGACCGAAAGGTTAGAGGACTTGGAGTTAATGGAAGGTGAACACAGTCTTGTTGAAGGTTTCGCCCATGAAAGGTGTGATGCGGTTTGGAAAAGGTAAGCTAAGTCCAAGGTATATTGGACCATTTGAAGTGCTTAAGAGATAGGGGAGGTGGCTTATGAATTAGCCTTGCCCCCAGGGCTGTCCGGAGTGCATCCGGTGTTTCATGTATCCATGCTGAAGAGATACCACGGAGATGGAACTACATTATCCGTTGGGATTCAGTTTTGTTGGATGAGAACTTGACTTATGAAGAGAAAACCGGTTGCTATATTAGATAGAGAAGTTCGCAAACTGAGGTCGAGAGAGATTGCATCCATCAAAGTGCAATGGAAAATCGACCGGTTTGAAGAGGCTACTTGGGAGAAGGAGGCAGATATGCAAGAAAAATACCCACATCTGTTTGCAGATTCAGGTACTCCTTTTCGCCACTGGTTTTTCTTCTTTTGATCGTTCGGGGACGAACGATGGGTAAATTGGTATCTATTGTAACGACCTGTTTAGTCTTTTTGAGCAGCAGATTGAAATTCTGGAAAAACGGAACATAACTGAACGCTGGGACGACGGAAGTAGTGACGGACCGTCGTAGTCACGCGGCCCGTCATGGATGTTTCGTCCCATGACACTTAGAATTCTGAAATTGGGTACTGAAAATCGACTCTCTGTAATTGTATTTGACGGACCTGCAGGACGTGCGGTCACAGCCACGACGGACCGTCGTGAGCCCCCGTTGCAAACACTTCAACTTTTGAGAATTTGGTGCAAGAAACGAGTTTCTGACCGTCAGGACGGAGTGCAGGACGGACCGTCACAGGGTGTGACGGGCCGTCACACAGCCACCTGGAACCTGGGGAGGTGCGACGAGACGACCGTGACGGACCGTCGCAGGCACGACGGCCCGTCACAGGTCACGCAATCCCAGGCAGTTTAGGATTTCTCCACACGTTTTAAGGGTCGTTTTTGACTTTCTATTCTTTCCTTAATTAATAAAGAATTGAGGGGTAACATTAATAAGTCTAATTACTTAGGGGTTAAAAAAGGGGTAACCTTAAGTGAATTAGTGGGGTTTATTGTCCTTTTTCACACTTAATTATATGATTAATTAGGGTAAAGGAAAGAGGGTTTGAATAAAACAAAAGGGAAAGAACAGAAAGAGAGAGAGAGATCGATCGAGAGGCGTAGGGAATATCAAAGCTTGGGAAATTGCTTGTGGATTCCAAATTCTTCGGTGGAGGTAGGTTATGGTTTTATGTTACGATATTCGTAGTGAACTCTTAATAGTGAATAATATGTGTTGATGATATTGTAAACCTGTCTATATGCTTATTGTATGCTTGTATGAATATGATTATGTGATTTTGATAAAACAAGCATGATGAAAACCATTGAATCCCAAATCTTGAAAGAAACTTTAATCTATGATATTAATGATGATGCCTTGGTGTAAAAGAAGGCTGATGAATTAAAGTGATGGGATTGATGATGCCTTGGTATAGAGAAGGCTTGATGAATGGATTAGAATGAGGTTAGTGGATCGGAGTGTCACGTTCCGACACATAGTAATAGGGGATCGGAGTGTCACGTTCCGACACATAGTATTAGTGGGACGGGTGTCACGAACCGACACGTAGATATAGGGAATCGGAGTGTCACGTACCGACACATATAGGGGATCGGAGTGTCACGTACCGACACATATAGGGGATCGGAGTGTCACGTTCCGACACATATAGGGGATCGGAGTGTCACGTTCCGACACATATAGGGGATCGGAGTGTCACGTTCCGACAAATAGTGGTAGGGGATCGGAGTGTCACGTACCGACACAAGAGGAAGAAAGATAATGAATCTCGAAAGATGATATAATATACTCAACATAATGAACTTAATTCCCAAATGAGTATGGTATTGAGGCTTGAGACCTCATGGATGAACTTGATGGTATTTATTGACGATTATGATACTTTTTGTTGCTACATGTTGAGTTTATAGTTGATTTATAATATTACTTGATATATTATCTTCTATTTGAGTTGGCCGATGATATCTACTCAGTACGTGTGGTTGTACTGACCCCCTACTTTTATGTTTTCTTCTTGTTATTTGTGTTATGCAGCAAACGTTCCGTCAATTCGACTCAGCAGTAGATCAAGCCAGTCTTCACTCCATCGGAAATTCAGGGTGAGCTAATGCGTCTAGCTTGGACTGGGTCTCCTTCTTCAAGTCTTGATGCCTTGAACTTCCGGCATGGACTAGCTTTTTAGTATTTTGTTCTTAGATAGTTTAGTTTAGAAATTTGAGATAGATGTTCTTGTGATGATGACTTCCAGATTTTGGGGATAATATTAATAATAGTTTTGAGTTGTTTTTATTAATGAGTTTAAGTCTTCCGCATTACTTTTGATGATATTGTATTAAAATGTTAAGGTTTAGATGGGTTGGTTCGCTCACATAGGAGGGTAAATATGGGTGCCAGTCGCGTCCCCGATTTGGGTCGTGACAATAGTATATATGAAATATCAGATATAGAAACTGAAAATGAAGAAGAAAATATTAATCTAGATAATAATGAAACAGATGAAGAAATATAATGTCTGAAAATGAAATAAAAATAATATCTAGGGAAGAATACCAAGATGAAGAATCATCTGAACACAAAATTATATTTGATAACACGATTTTGAACAAATAAAAGGAAAAGAATTAGATTTAAGTATTGAAAAAGTACTAGATATACCTATTTTAAGAAATTGGTTTAAAGACAAAAAAAAGAAGAATACTATGTAGTTAGTCAAAAAGAACATATCATAGATTGTAAATATACAAGAGGAAAAGCATACATACCTATATTAAATAAAGGATGATAAACAAAGAAATACAAGATATAAAAGCTAAAGCACCAATAAAATATGTACATTTAGGAGGAACAGAAATATTAATAAAAGGCTGTTTTAGAGAAGGAATAGATACACCTATAGAAATATATTTAGCAGATGATAGAATTGTACACCCTATAGAAAAAAGCATAATTAGTGCAGTAAGAGGAAACTTAATATATCAAAAATTTAAATTTACAATAAGTGCTAATTATACAATATCATTAACGGATAAAAATATAGATAGATCATTAGTTCTATATTGGAAAATATCTGGAATAGAACTAGCACCAGGAAGCAAATTATTTACAGCAAGATGTAAAAATTTATATATATTAACAACAAAGCATAAGGTAACAGCAAGAAATAAAATTAATAAAATAAAAATAGAAAATCCTTTTGAGAAAATAATTACTGTAATAGACAATAATGACTATAGCTATAAAGAAATTGATATAGAAGAAGATTTAGAGATAGTAAAAGAAAGATTAAGTACTTCAAGCGTACCAAATACATTGACAAGAGCTACATCATCAAGAATGAGTACATCTAAAAGAAAATATGAATTCCACAAAGTCTGTTGGATAAAGAAGAAATAACACCATATCATTATTTCATAACAGGAATAATGGATCAAAGAAAATATAAATTTTAATAAATACAGGACAAGAAGAAAATTATATAACAAGAGAGTTAGTAACAGAAGAAGAAATTATAAAAAACAGGACATACATGCCCTGGATTACCTAGTGAAATAATAAATACAAATGAAGAAACAACAGAAAAGAAATAATTATAGGAGGAATACCCTTAGTAATACAATTTAAAATATACCAAGGAAACTATAATATTACATTAGGAATAAAATGGTTAGAAAAAGTTAAACCATATAATATAGAAAATGAACAATTAACAATAACTTGTCAAAATAAGAAAATAATTATAAAAAGAACAAAATGATTTATGAAAATATTTATACTTGCAAAAATTATTGTAGAAGGATATCACAACAGATATTATACACCTATGATAGATACAGGAGCAGAAGCGAATATATGTAAATATAATTGTTTACCAGAAGATAAATGGGAAAAATTAAAAACACCTATGGTAGTAACAGGATTTAACAATGAAGGAAGTATGATTAAATATAAAGCAAAAATATAAAAATACAAATATGGGATAAGATATTAACAATAGAAGAAATGTATAATTTTGAATTTACCACAAAAGATATGTTATTAGGAATGCCATTTCTAGATAGATTTTACCCACACATAATAACAAAAACACACTGGTGGCTTACTACACCATGCGGAAATAAGATAGGAGCAAAAAGAGTAAATAATAAACAAAGAAAACCTATAGAATGGATAAAAGGAAGCAAAAAGATAAACCAAGAAATGGAAAATATAAACAAAAACAAATAACACAATTAGAAATTGTTATATTTACTATAGACAAAATTAAATTAATTAATGAGCAACTAGAACAATTATATAGTGAAGATCCACTACAAGGATGGGAAAAACATAAGACAAAAGTAAAAATTGAATTAATAGATGAAAATAGTATAATAACGCAGAAACCATTAAAATATAACTTTGATGATTTAGAAGAATTTAAAATATATATAGATGAATTATTAGAAAATAATTACATACAAAAAGTAATAGTAAACATACAAGTCCAGCATTTATAGTTATAAAACATAGTGAACAAAAAGAGGTAAAAGCAGAATGGTTATAGATTATCGTAATCTAAATGCTAAAACTAAAACATATATTATCCAATACCAAATAAAATACTAAAAATAAGATAGATACAAGGATATAACTATTTTAGTAAATTTGACTGTAAATCAGGATTTTACCACCTAAAACTAGAAGAAGAATCTAAACAATTAACAGCATTCACAGTACCGCAAGGTTTCTATGAATGGAATGTATTACCATTTGGATATAAAAATGCACCAGGTAGATTCCAACATTTTATGGATAATTGTTTTAACCAGCTAGAAAATTGTATTGTATATATAGATGATATATTACTATATTCTAGAACACAAGATGAACATATAAAATTATTAGAAAAATTTATACACATAGTAAAAAATACAGGTATAAGCTTAAGCAAAAGAAAAGCAGAAATTATGAAATCACAGATAGAATTTCTAGGAATACAAATAGATAAAATGGAATAAAAATGCAAACACATATAGTACAAAAAATAATTACTATTGATGAAAATATAGATACAAAAAAGAAATTACAATCCTTTCTAGGATTAGTAAATCAGGTAAGAGAATATATACCAAAATTAGCAGAACATTTAAAACCATTACATAAAAAACTTAAAAAAGATGTAGAATACCATTTTGACAATAAAGATAAAGAACATATAAGAAATATCAAGAATTTATGTAAAAATTACCAAAACTATATTTTCCTGATGAAAATAAAACATTTACTTATATTGTTGAAACAGATTCTAGTGATCATAGTTATGGAGGAGTTTTAAAATATAGATATGAAAAAGAAAAAATAGAACACCATTGTAGATATTATTCAGGATCTTATACAGAACCACAAATAAAATGGGAAATAAATAGAAAAGAATTATTTGCATTATATAAATGTTTACTAGCATTTGAACCATATATCGTTTATAATAAATTTATTGTAAGAACAGATAATACACAAGTAAAATGGTGGATAACGAAAAAAACTAGATGATTCAGTTACAACAAAAGAAATAAGGAGACTAGTATTAAATATATTAAATTTTACATTTACAATTGAAGTAATTAAGACTGATAAGAATCTTGTTGCAAACTACCTATCAAGAAAAAGGAACTCAAACTGAACCAGATACAATGGAAGAGATACTCAAAGCTATTACTACACACTTTCTGCGAAAGTAGGAAGTATGGATAAAGAGCTACAAAAGATAAGTCAGCAGCATGACTATAAATATGCGGAGCTACGCCAACATACAGAACTACGTCGATCGGAAGACGCTAAAATTCCAGAGCTAGAAGAGAAGTTGGGAAACTCCCTAAAACCCATAACACTGTTTGTTCAGATACAGCTGCAGGTACAAGTAAAAGAACTAGTGAAAAACCAAAGAACACAAACTTAAACCAGTTATTTGCAAAACCATTTACCCAAAAACCACAAATACATATACCAGCAGAACCACAAACATCAACCTATGCAGTAAGCCTACAAAATGACAAAAAGAGATATAATTATATTACCCAATCTTACATTGAAAATATATACAAAATTCAAACATACCTAAACCTTAATCCAAGATCTACACAAACAAAAAATCCCGAAGAAGATTATATAACCCAAAAACTACAAGGACATAACAAACTTATTGCACAACCCAAGACCAACCCCAACCTAGTAAAAACATGTTACAACTACGGATTACTAAATACAGTATACACATACACTGGAGAAGAAATAGCTGGAATACCAGAATTACATAAAGCATTTCTGACATATAAAAGAATTACCAAAGGAAATTTATTCTTTATAAAAATGTTATACAGCACCAGCAGAGATATTATACGAAGAAATAAAATCACCAATACAGGTGGTAAAAATAGGATTAACAAAGATATGATTATTCCAGAAGAGATAGAAAAACAAAATGAGATACCAAAAGTAGAAATACCTAATTTCTATGCAAACAAAAGAGTAATTGGTATAGCTACAATTATACAAGAGCTAGCAAACAATTATTTAAATGGCAATGCTATTTGGAGCTATTATGCAAGAGATCAGGTAATGATATATGCAAACTCCAAAGAATTAAGAAAATCAGATATGGACGAAGTTCAGAGATGGATTTTGTCATTGTTACAACCAGAAGAACAACCATCTACGAGAGCTTTGAAGAAAGGATTTATTTCAGAAGAATTATTAGTAAGGTATTGTAAACTTATCAGTAACAAATATCCAGACCACAAATGCTCCAAATGCAACGGAGAAGACAATGTGATACCTACAGTTGATTTGGAATAAAGAGATAAAGTAAAGAAGATTCGTATGAGATAGAGAAAGATATTTGTAAAGTCTTTTTATGTTTGTCGTTTTGTGTCGGGTGAATATCAGCCACATGTAAAAAGTATTGTAATAGTATGTCGGCCATTTGGCCAAAGTTTATTTCGATTTTTGTAAAAAGTCGTAAAGAGTACTATTCATGAATAGTAAATGTCCTAATCATGAATAGTAAAGGTCAAGTAACTGTGTAAATAGTAAGAGTCAGGTTACTATGTAAATAGTAAAGGTCAGTTTGTACACCTATATAAAGAGGCATTTGCCTTCATTAATAAAATCATCCTTCTCCCAACTCTCTTTTCTTCCTCTCTTTACTATAAAGTGTTGTATTATTCTTCATAAAATGTCTTTCTATAATATTCTCTTTTTAGTAGACCTAATCTTTGTATTTCATTAACATTAGTTATAATAATTCTAGATATTCATCTTCTCGAGTCATTAGATAACCAAAATAAATTTTCAATTAGTAGTTTTTCATGTAGATCTATATCTTCTATAGTTTGTACCCAATATTGTAAATATTCGTAATTTATCATTGATCTCTGAATATATCTATATCATCATATAAATCATATATGTCAAATAAAGTTCATCTTCTATACTTTTTATGTTAACTCAGTCCACTTTTGGTTGTATTTCTATATTTCATATGTTTACTATTTTATTATAAATTTCCTCTTTTATATCAGTATTGAGACTTTTAATATATAGAATAGTAATATCTTATAATCACATCATCATTTAATAGTATTTTCCATTTTTATTATCATTTCATTTTTTCACTAAAATTTTATTCTTTCACCTCTTAATAAATTATACTTGCTTATTATGCAAAAATAATGATTTAATAATCATCTCGCTTAGTCCACTACTACTACCTTTCTTCTTTGATAGTTACCCTAACAGCGCCTCAACTTTGTTTACTCTCCCTAAACGGCCTTCTCTGCCTACCGTTTCACCTTAGGATGGAATAGTCTGGGCATACTTATTCAAGAATATTTCTGTAGCAAACTTGCTAAAGATGGTTATCGACATTTTTAAACATGATAAACAATTATAATAACAAGAGATTTTCAGGAATAAATTAATTTAGCTACTCATAATTAAATTAGTATACCTTTTCTTGTAGATCATCTAGCATATTAATTTGTTTTCCATAATTATTTAATTTATCTAGCTCTGATACCAATGTGGGGGTGGAAGCGATTATAGTAAAGAGAGGAAGAAAAGAGAGTTGGGAGAAGGATGATTTTATTAATGAAGGCAAATGCCTCTTTATATAGGTTACAAACTGACCTTTACTATTTACATAGTAACCTGACTCTTACTATTTACACAGTTACTTGACCTTACTATTCATGATTAGGACATTTACTATTCATGAATAGTACTTTTATACGACTTTTTACAAAAATCGAAATAAACTTTGGCCAAATGGCCGACATACTATTACAATACTTTTTACATGTGGCTGATATTCAGCCGACACAAAACGACAAACATAAAAAGACTTTACAAATATCTTTCTCTATCTCATACAAATCTTCTTTACTTTATCTCTTTATTCCAAATCAACTGTAGGTATCACATTGTCTTCTCCGTTGCATTTGGAGCATTTGTGGTCTGGATATTTGTTACTGATAAGTTTGCAATACCTTACTAATAATTCTTCTGAAATAAATCCTTTCTTCAAAGCTCTCGTAGATGGTTGTTCTTCTGGTTGTAACAATGACAAAATCCATCTCTGAACTTCGTCCATATCTGATTTTCTTAATTCTTTGGAGTTTGCATATATCATTACCTGATCTCTTGCATAATAGCTCCAAATAGCATTGCCATTTAAATAATTATTTGCTAGCTCTTGTATAATTGTAGCTATACCAATTACTCTTTTGTTTGCATAGAAATTAGGTATTTCTACTTTTGGTATCTCATTTTTTTTCTATCTCTTCTGGAATAATCATATCTTTTGTTAATCCTATCTTTACCACCTGTATTGGTGATTTTATTTCTTCGTATAATATCTCTGCTGGTGCTGTATAACATTTTATAAAGAATAAATTTCCTTTGGTAATTCTTTTATATGTCAGAAATGCTTTATGTAATTCTGGTATTCCAGCTATTTCTTCTCCAGTGTATGTGTATACTGTATTTAGTAATCCGTAGTTGTAACATGTTTTTACTAGGTTGGGGTTGGTCTTGGGTTGTGCAATAAGTTTGTTATGTCCTTGTAGTTTTTGGGTTATATAATCTTCTTCGGGATTTTTTGTTTGTGTAGATCTTGGATTAAGGTTTAGGTATGTTTGAATTTTGTATATATTTTCAATGTAAGATTGGGTAATATAATTATATCTCTTTTTGTCATTTTGTAGGCTTACTGCATAGGTTGATGTTTGTGGTTCTGCTGGTATATGTATTTGTGGTTTTTGGGTAAATGGTTTTGCAAATAACTGGTTTAAGTTTGTGTTTTTTGGTTTTTCACTAGTTCTTTTACTTGTACCTGCAGCTGTATCTGAACAAACAGTGTTATGGGTTTTAGGGAGTTTCCCAACTTCTCCTTCTAGCTCTGGAATTTTAGCGTCTTCCGATCGACGTAGTTCTGTATGTTGGCGTAGCTCCGCATATTTATAGTCATGCTGCTGACTTATCTTTTGTAGCTCTTTATCCATACTTCCTATTTCGCAGAAAGTGTAGTAATAGCTTTGAGTATCTCTTCCATTGTATCTGGTTCAGTTTGAGTTCCTTTTTCTTGATAGGTAGTCTGCAACAAGGTTGTTGTCAGTCTTAATTATTTCAATTGTAAATGTAAAATTTTGTATATTCAATACTAATCTCCTTATTTCTTTTGTTGTAACTGAATCATCTATTTTTTCGTTATCCACCATTTTACTTGTGTATTATCTGTTCTTACAATATATTTATTGTAAACAATAAATGCTAATAAACATTTATATAATGCAAATAATTCTTTTCTATTTATTTCCCATTTTATTTGTGGTTCTTTATAAGATCCTGAATAATATCTACAATGGTGTTCTATTTTTTCTTTTTCATATCTATATTTTAAAACTCCTCCATAACTATGATCACTAGAATCTGTTTCAACAATATAAGTAAATGTTTTATTTTCAATCAGGAAAATATAGTTTTGGTAATTTTTTACATAAATTCTTGATATTTCTTATATGTTCTTTATCTTTATTGTCAAAATGGTATTCTACATCTTTTTTAAGTTTTTTATGTAATGGTTTTAAATGTTCTGCTAATTTTGGTATATATTCTCTTACCTGATTTACTAATCCTAGAAAAGATTGTAATTTCTTTTTTGTATCTATATTTTCATCAGTAGTAATTATTTTTTGTACTATATGTGTTTGCATTTTTATTCCATTTTTATCTATTTGTATTCCTAGAAATTCTATCTGTGATTTCATAATTTCTGCTTTCCTTTTGCTTAAGCTTATACCTGTATTTTTTACTATGTGTATAAATTTTTCTAATAATTTTATATGTTCATCTTGTGTTCTAGAATATAGTAATATATCATCTATATATACAATACAATTTTCTAGCTGGTTAAAACAATTATCCATAAAATGTTGGAATCTACCTGGTGCATTTTTATATCCAAATGGTAATACATTCCATTCATAGAAACCTTGCGGTACTGTGAATGCTGTTAATTGTTTAGATTCTTCTTCTAGTTTTAGGTGGTAAAATCCTGATTTACAGTCAAATTTACTAAAATAGTTATATCCTTGTATCTGTCTTATTTTTAGTATTTTATTTGGTATTGGATAATTATATGTTTTAGTTTTAGCATTTAGATTACGATAATCTATAACCATTCTGCTTTTACCTCTTTTTTGTTCACTATGTTTTATAACTATAAATGCTGGACTTGTATGTTTACTATTACTTTTTTGTATGTAATTATTTTCTAATAATTCATCTATATGTATTTTAAATTCTTCTAAATCATCAAAGTTATATTTTAATGGTTTCTGCGTTATTATACTATTTTCATCTATTAATTCAATTTTTACTTTTGTCTTATGTTTTTCCCATCCTTGTAGTGGATCTTCACTATATAATTGTTCTAGTTGCTCATTAATTAATTTAATTTTGTCTATAGTAAATATAACAATTTCTAATTGTGTTATTTATATTTTCCATTTCTTGGTTTATCTTTTCGCTTCCTTTTATCCATTCTATAGGTTTTCTTTGTTTATTATTTACTCTTTTTGCTCCTATCTTATTTCCGCATGGTGTAGTAAGCCACCAATGTGTTTTTGTTATTATGTGTGGATAAAATCTATCTAGAAATGGCATTCCTAATAACATATCTTTTGTGGTAAATTCAAAATTATACATTTCTTCTATTGTTAATATCTTATCCCATATTTGTATTTTTATATTTTTTGCTTTATATTTAATCATACTTCCTTCATTGTTAAATCCTGTTACTACCATAGGTGTTTTTAATTTTTCCCATTTATCTTCTGGTAAACAATTATATTTACATATATTCGCTTCTGCTCCTGTATCTATCATAGGTGTATAATATCTGTTGTGATATCCTTCTACAATAATTTTTGCAAGTATAAATATTTTCATAAATCATTTTGTTCTTTTTATAATTATTTTCTTATTTTGACAAGTTATTGTTAATTTTTCATTTTCTATATTATATGGTTTAACTTTTTCTAACCATTTTATTCCTAATGTAATATTATAGTTTCCTTGGTATATTTTAAATTGTATTACTAAGGGTATTCCTCCTATAATTATTTCTTTTTCTGTTGTTTCTTCATTTGTATTTATTATTTCACTAGGTAATCCAGGGCATGTATGTCCTGTTTTTATAATTTCTTCTTCTGTTACTAACTCTCTTGTTATATAATTTTCTTCTTGTCCTGTATTTATTAAATTTTATATTTTCTTTGATCCATTATTCCTGTTATGAAATAATGATATGGTGTTATTTCTTCTTTATCTAACAACTTTGTGGAATTTCATATTTTCTTTTAGATGTACTCATTCTTGATGATGTAGCTCTTGTCAATGTATTTGGTACGCTTGAAGTACTTAATCTTTCTTTTACTATCTCTAAATCTTCTTCTATATCAATTTCTTTATAGCTATAGTCATTATTGTCTATTACAGTAATTATTTTTCAAAAGGATTTTCTATTTTTATTTTATTAATTTTATTTCTTGCTGTTATCTTATGCTTTGTTGTTAATATATATAAATTTTTACATCTTGCTGTAAATAATTTGCTTCCTGGTGCTAGTTCTATTCCAGATATTTTCCAATATAGAACTAGTGATCTATCTATATTTCTATCTGTTAATGATATTGTATAATTAGCACTTATTGTAAATTTAAATTTTTGATATATTAAGTTTCCTCTTACTGCACTAATTATGCTTTTTTCTATAGGGTGTACGATTCTATCATCTGCTAAATATATTTCTATAGGTGTATCTATTCCTTCTCTAAAACAGGCTTTTATTAATATTTCTGTTCCTCCTAAATGTACATATTTTATTGGTGCTTTAGCTTTTATATCTTGTATTTCTTTGTTTATCATCCTTTTATTTAATATAGGTATGTATGCTTTTCCTCTTGTATATTTACAATCTATGATATGTTCTTTTTGACTAACTACATAGTATTCTTCTTTTTGTCTTTTAAACCAATTTCTTAAAATAGGTATATCTAGTACTTTTTCAATACTTAAATCTAATTCTTTTCCTTTTATTTGTTCAAATATCGTGTTATCAAATATAATTTTCTGTTCTGATGATTCTTCATCTTGGTATTCTTCCCTAGATATTATTTTTATTTCATTTTCAGACATTATATTTCTTCATCTGTTTCATTATTATCTAGATTAATATTTTCTTCTTCATTTTCAGTTTCTATATCTGATATTCATATATACTATCATTTTCACTTAATTCATAATCTATGTATTCTATTTGTATATATTTTTCATCATCTATAATTAATTCTGCTATTTGTTTTTTTTTTTGGATTTTTAGGTAATTTACAATCTTTAGCTATGTGTCCTATCTTTCCACAATTATAACAAGTACATTGGGATATCTTTCTTTTTGGTCTATATGGTCTTTTTATTTTTAATTTTTTACATAATACCTTCGTCTTGGTCGTTTATATTTATATATAGTTTTATTTTTTCTATAATTTTTATATCTTTTGGATTTTTGTTTTTTAGTTGTGCATCCAAATTGTGGTGCCATTTTATTTTTACGACATGATAAATTTTTATTTAGTACTTTTTTCATTTTTAGTTTTTCTTTTTGGTTTTCACATAGTTGTATGAACCATTGATTTAAAAATTTTATTCTAGATCCTAAAGTATCTACCATTCCTTCATTATTCCAATCCTTTATTACGTTTGTACTAAATGGTTTCTGGTAATTTTGTATAATATTGTTTTCTTATTTCTTTTGCTTCGTCTAAATTGTATTTAGATTTGTAATAATATTCTTTAAATGCACAAGTATATTCTTCTAAGTAACACATTTTACATATAGCTAATTTTGTCATAAGCTGTCTATTTATTACTCTCTCTCTATTTTGTTCTCTTATATCTGTAGTCATACCTCCAAATTCACTTCTTATTGCTGATTCATATTTATCTAGTATATCTATATTTGTTGCTGATGCGGATCCATCTATTTTCTTATCATTCCTAAGTACTTCTAAACTTCCTGGGGGTAGATTTTCTATCCATAATCTTGTTGTTCCTACAAATGTTCTTTCTATGTATCTTGGTGTTTTTGCTGTTTCTATTTTGTTATCAATTAACTGTTTAGACATATTTCCTATCCATAATAATATTGCTTTATTTGTATCTGCTACACAATCTAAATCTAAGAAATTATATTGTTCATTTGTTGGTTTAGGTGTCCAATTTTTATTTAGTCTACTGTTCCATATTGCATTATTTCTATCTGATTGTTGATAGCTTTCTGTATAATAAGTTGGTGGTGTCCTCCTAGGACTAACTCTAGGACTATTTCTGGGACTATTATTTGGGGTTTTAACTCTTGACGTACTAGGCCTATCCATATCTCCTGTGTTTATTTCTAATTTTTTCGGTTTATTTATTTGTTCTAAAATTTCTGTATATGTTTCACTTATATCACTTATTTCTGATTGTTGGTCATTTTCATTTCCATCTATTTCATTTACTTCAATATCTTCATTTAGATCTTCATTTAGTTTTTGTTCCATTTCTTTTATTTCATTTTTTAATTCAAGTTCTTTATCTTTTTCTTTTTCTTTTTATTTTTGTTTTTGTTTATTTTCATATAATAATTTTAATCTAGCTAATTCTTTTTCTAATTCACTTATTCTTGTATTTTTTATTTCTTCTAAATGTTGTACTTCTTGCTTTGCTTGCGTTTGTCACGACCCAAATCGGGGACGCGACTGGCACCCACATTTACCCTCCTATGTGAGCGAACCAACCAATCTAACCTTTAACATTTTAATACAATATCAACAAAAGAAATGCGGAAGACTTAAACTCATTAATAAAAACAATTCAAAACTATTATTATTATCCCCAAAATCTGGAAGTCATCATCACAAGAACATCTATGATCAAATTACTGTCTAAGAATGTCTAAGAAGCCAAAACAACTAAAAGCTAGTCCATGCCGGAAGTCAAGCATCAATACTTGAAGAAGAAGATCCAGTCCAAGCTAGAAGCATTAGCTCACCCTAAGATCCGTATGACGAAGACTGGCTCGAATTACTGTTGATTTGAAGTTGACGAAACGTTTGCTGCATTACACAAATAACAAAGAAGAAAAACATAAAAGTAGGGGGTCAGTACAACCACAAGTACTGAGTAGATATCATCGGCAAACTCAAAATAGAAGATATATATATCAAGTAATATTATAAATCAACTATAAACTCAACATGTAGCAACAACAAGTACTATATCATCAACAGTACCATCAAGTTCATCCATGAGGCTCAGCCTCAATACCATACTCATTTGGGATTAAGTTTATTAGATTGAGTATATTTATCATCTTTCAAGATTCATTATCTTTCTTCCTCTTGTGTCGGTACGTGACACTCCGATCCCCTACCACTATGTGTCGGTACGTGACACTCCGATCCCCTAATTCTACGTGTCGGTTCGTGACACCCGATCCCCTATATGTGTCGGTACGTGACACTCCGATCCCTATATGTGTCGGAACGTGACACTCTGATCCCCTATATGTGTCGGTACGTGACACTCCGATCCCCTACATTGTCGGTCGTGACACTCCGATCCCCTAATTCTACGTGTCGGAACGTGACCCTCCATCCACTAATACTATGTGTCGGAACGTGACACTCCGATCCACTAATACTATGTGTCGGAACGTGACACTCCGATCCACTAATACTATATGTCGGAACGTGACACTCCGATCCACTAACCTCATTCAATTCGTTTCATCAAGCCTTCTCTATACCAAGGCATCACCAATCCCATTACTATTCAATTCATCAAGCCTTCTTTTATACCAAGGCATCATCATAATAACATAGATTAAGTTTCTTTCAAGATTTGGGATTCAATGGTTTTCATCATGCTTGTTTTATCAAAATCACATAATCATATTCATGCAAGCATACAATTAAGCATATAGACAGGTTTACAATACTACCAATACATATCATGCGCTATCAAGAGTCTACTACGATAGCATGAAACCATAACCTACCTCCACCGAAGAATTGGAATCCACAAGAAATTTCCCAAGCTTGCTATTCTCCTCAACCAATCGATCGATCTGCCCTTTCTCTCTCTTTCTGTTCTTTCTCTTTTGTTTTACTCAAACCTCTTTCCTTTACCCTAATTAATCATATAATTAAGTGTGAAAAAGACAATAAACCCCACTAATTCACTTTAGGTTACCCCTTTTAACCCCTAAGTAATTAGACTTATTAATGTTAACCCTCAATCTTTTTAATTAAGGAAAGAATAGTCAAAAACGACCCTTAAAACGTGTGGAGAAATCCTAAACTGCCTGGGATTGCGTGACCTGTGACGGGCCGTCGTGCCTGCGACGGTCCGTCACGATGGCCGTCGCGCCTGCCCAGGTTCCCATCGTCGCCACGGACGCTGTGACGGTCTGTCACGCCTGTGACGGTCTGTCCTGCACGTCCGTCATGGCGGTCAGAAACTCGTTTCTCGAACCAAATTCTCAAACGTTGAAGTGTTTTGCAACGGAAACTCACGACGGTTCGTCGTGGATGTGACGGAACGTCCTGCAGGTCCGTCACAATTTACAGAGAGTCATTTTCAGTACCCAATTTCAGAACTCTAAGTGTCATGGGACGAAACATCCATGACGGGCCGTCGTGACTCGACGGTCCGTCACTGTTCTGTTTCCGTCGTCCCAGCCAGTTTTTCCCGAATTAAAATCTGCTGCTCAAAACGACTAAACAGGTCGTTACAATAGATACCAATTTACCCCCATCGTTCGTCCCCGAACGATCAAAGAAGAAAAACGGCGAAAAGGAGTACCTGAATCTGTAAACAGATGTGGGTATTTTTTCTTGCATATCTGCCTCCTTCTCCCAAGTAGCCTCTTCAACCGGTCGATTCTTCCATTGCACTTTGATGGATGCAATCTCTCTCGACCTCAGTTTGCGAACTTCTCTATCTAATATAGCAACCGGTTCCTCTTCATAAGTCAAGTTCTCATCCAACAAAACTGAATCCCAACGGATAATGTAGTTTCCATCTCCGTGGTATCTCTTCAACATGGATACATGAAACACCGGATGCACTCCGACAGCCCTGGGGGCAAGGCTAATTCATAAGCCCACCTCCCCTATTCTCTTAAGCACTTCAAATGGTCCAATATACCTTGGACTTAGCTTACCTCTTTTTCCAACCGCACATCACCCCCTTTCATGGGTGAAACTTCAACAAGACTTGTTCACCTTCCATGAACTCCAAGTCTCTAACCTTTCGGTCTGCATACTCCTTTGTCTACTTTGAGCCGCCAAAAGCTTTCTTGAATAGCTTTCACCTTCTCCATAGAATCTCTCAACAGATCAGTCCCCCAAGGTCTAACCTCGAAGGCATCAAACCAACCAATGGGAGATCTACACCTTCCTCCCATAAATGCTTCAAATGGGGCCATGTCGATACTAGAGTGATAACTATTATTGTATGAAAACTCTGCCAAAGGTAAGAAACTATCCCATGGCCACCAAACTCTATCACACATGCGCGTAGCATATCCTCCAAAACTTGAATCGTTCGCTCAGACTGACCATCGGTCTGAGGATGAAATGCAGTACTAAGGTCCAACCTAGTACCTAATTCAGCATGTAGTGTCCTCCAAAACTTAGAAGTAAACTGCGTACCTCTATCTGATATAATGGAGAGTGGAACTCCATGCAACCGAACGATCTCTGAGATGTAGATCTTGGCTAACTTCTCTTCATTGTAGGTCACCTTGACAGGAATGAAGTGGGCAGACTTAGTTAACCTATCACCATCACCCAAATAGAGTCATACTTACCCAATGTCTTTGGAAGACCACCACGAAGTCCATCGCGATTCTCTCCCACTTCCATTCAGGAATGGGCATCCTCTGAAGTGTTCCTCCGGGCCTCTGGTGTTCATACTTTTACTTGTTGACAATTTGGACACTTGGCAACAAACTCAACAATATCTCGCTTCATTCTACTCCACCAGAAGTGTTGCTTTAGGTCGCGATACATCTTGGTTGCACCAGGATGTATAGAATATCCGGAACTATGGGCCTTCTGTCAGAATAGTGGTGATCAATCATCATCGATGCGGGTACACATACTCTTCCCTTAATCCTCAAAACACCTTCCCCATCGATTATTGCTTCCTTAGCCTCTCCTTGCACACTTTATCTCGAATTCGCCTTAGTTTTCTCATCATCAAACTTTTCCCCTAATCTGATCAAGAAAAGAGGATTTTGCCTCTACACAGCTAACAATCCTCCCTTCTCGTTTATTTCTAACCTCATAAGGTCATTAGCCAAAATCTGCACTTCTCTAGCCATGGGCGTCTAGAAGCTTGCAAATGAGCTAGACTTCCCATGCTTCCGCCTTTCTACTCAAGGCATCTGCCACAACATTCGCCTTCCCCCATGATACAAGATAGTGATGTCGTAGTCCTTTAGTAGTTCCATCCATCTCCTCTGTCTCAAGTTCAGTCTTTCTGAGTGAAACATACTGTAGGCTACGATGGTCCGTATAGACTTCACACTTAACCCCATACAAATAGTGTCTCCATTGCTTTAGTGCAAATACTACCGCGGCCAACTCCAAGTCATGGGTCGGATAGTTGCGTTCATGCACTTTTAATTGTCTTGAAGCATAGCATCACATTTTTCTCTTGCATTAGCACTGCACCCAACCAGAATAGGATGCATCACAATAGACAATGAAGTTTTGCCCTCTACCGGCAAGGTAAGGATAGGCGCGGTAGTCAACAAAGTCTTAAGCTTCTGGAAGCTCTCCTCACTTCATCTCCGACCATACAAATGGGAACGTTTGCTTAGTCAAGTTCGTCAATTGGGAGCAATGGAAGAGAATCCCTTGACAATCGGCGGTAGTAGCTAGCTAGCTAACCCCACAAAACTCCTTATTTCTGACACGTTTGTAGGTCTTACCCAATTCTTTACCGTCTCAATCTTAGATGGATCTACCATCACTCTCCATCCTTAGAAACACGTGCCCCAAGAAGGACACTGAATCTAGCCAAAACTCACACTTGGAGAATTTCGCATAAAGCTTTTTCTTTCTCAACAACTGTAACACCCAATTTCAAATGCTCCTCATGTTCTTTCTTACTTTTGGAGTATATCAGTATATCATCAATAAACACACAATCACAAAGAGATCCAAATATGGCTTGAAATCCCGTTCATCAAGCTCATTAAGGCAGCAGGGGCATTAGTAACCCAACGACATTACCACACCACAAACTCATATGCCCATACCTAGTTCGAAAAGCATTCTTTGGCACATCCGTTGCTCGTATTTTCATTGGTGATAACCCGGACCTCAAGTCAATTTTTGAGAAGACACAAGCACCTTGTAACTGATCGAACAAGTCATCAATGCTAGGAAAGGGTACTTGTTTCTTAATGTTACTTGTTTCAACTGTCCGGTAATCTATGCACATTCGAAAGCTCCATCCTTCTTCTTTACAAACAAGACCGGAGCACCCCAAGGAGATGCACTTGGTCTAATGAAGCCCTTGCTCAACACTCTTGAAGTTGTGCCTTTAACTCTCTTAATTCGGCGGGGGGAGCCATTCTATACGGGGGGGTATAGAAATGGGGCGAGTACCGGGTTCCAAATCAATGCAGAAGTCTATATCCCTATCTGGTGGCATACTACGGGAAGATCTGCAGGGAACACATCCAAAAACTCACAGACTACCGAAACTGACTCAATCGATGGTACTTGAGTAGTGTCATCCTTAAGATGTGCCAAGAAAGCTAGACAACCCTTACTAACCATCTTCTGAGCACGAATAAAGGAGATGATACGCACCGGATTGGGAGTGTAGTCACCCTCCCATACTAACTGATCTGCCCCAGGCTTGGCTAACGTCACTGTTTTAGCATTACAATCCAAAATCGCAAAGTTTGGGAAAGCCAAGTCATACCCAGAATTACATCAAAGTCACCATTTCTAAAATAACCAAATCTACATAAGTGTTGCTCCCCACAAAATTCACCAAGCAAGACCTATACACTTTTTCGACTATCACAGACTCACCCACCGGAGTAGAAACACGAATAGGCATGTCAAGAAATTCACAATGTAAATTTAGCCATTAGCAAATGAGGAAGATACATATGAAAACGTGGAGCCAGGGTCAAATAATACAGATGCCATGCAATCACAAACCAAGAGATTACCTGTGATAACAGCATCAGACGCCTCCGCTTCAGATCTCCCAGGGAAAGCATAGCAATGAGCCCATTATTTGTCTGTCCGTTGCCCCTACCATGTGTGTAGTAGTGGCTCCGTTTGCCATCACCTCTGCCGTTTTGGTGACCCCATTACCTCGGCCACAACGCCCTCCAGAATAACGACCTCTACCATTACCACCCCTACCTCTAGCATTGGGGTTCTGTAACTCTGTTTTGGACAAGTTCCTCCTAAATGTCCAATCTCCCCACATCCATAGCACTCTCTGGAGTCAGGCATAGGTCTCTCGGAGTAGTGTTGACCATTCTGAGGCGGACCCCCAACTACAGTCTGTAGTGAAGACTGAATTGGTCGAACTAGTGACTCCGGAGTTCTGTCCTCTAGAGTAAGAACCATTAAACTCACCTCCCCTTCGAAACCTTTTGATGTACGTTGAGGTTGAAGTCATCCGGTTCACTCCTTCCACCTCTATCACAAAGTCTACCACCTCTTGGAAGGATGTTGCTGTTGCCGCTATCTGTAAGGCTGAAATCCACAATTCTGACCTCAACCCTTCACAAAACGGCGGATCCGTTCTTTTGGACTGAAACAAAGTTGCGTGTGCATATCTGGATAGCGCGCGAAATTTAGCCTCATACGCGTTTACTGTCATCCTTCCTATTCAAGACTCAAGAACTCATCCCTCTCTATCTCTCAAAGTCCTTGGGATATATTTCTCCATAAATAGGGTAGAGAATGATTCCCAAGTCATAGGTGGTGCCTCTGTTTGTTGACACTCAACATGTGAACGCCACCACATTTTGGCGTTCCCTGGAACTGATAGCTCACGAAACTCGACACCAAACCTCCTCTACTATCCCCATCTTGTGTAGTAGCTCATGACAATCAAATAGAAAATCATAAGCATCCTCAGTTTCTGCACCCTTGAAGACTGGAGGTTTCAATTTCAAGAACTTACTAAAAAGTTCGTGTTGATCGTTTGTCATAATAGGCCCAGTAGTCAGACGTGGAAATGTGCATATTCCCAATGTTGCATCCATGCGGGGAGCCATAGTAGCCGCATGTCGTATCTCTGAAACCGGAGGTGTGTTGGTGCAGAGAAGCCACTGGAGGTGCTTGACCTGATCGGACAACCCGCTAAGATAAGCAAGTACTTGTTGATCATCTCTGGGGTAGGTTGGGGTGGCATTTCCTCATTCTGCCCTTGTTCAGTTTCCCTTCCTCACCCTCTCTTACTACGTCCTCAGTCGGTGGAGGAGTCACCGCCCTAGTATCAGATGGGTAGGGGCTCGTCCTCTCCTATAGAGGACGTCCTCCCACGACCTCTTCCACGGCCTCTTGCCGCTGTTCCTCCTCGGAGCCACAGCCCCAGTGGCTGGCTCAGAGTTTCATGTCTTTCCGTTGTCGCTGTGCTGGTGGGGTCGTTGCTCTAGTTCTAACCATCTGCAAAATAGAGTGAAGATGGTCAGATACCAATTTGTATCACCTAGATACCAATTGGACTCAAGTAGTAGCACGAAAGAAAGAATGAAAAAGAATGGAATTTCCTAAAGTCTTATAGCCTCTCAAGGAAAAGTAAAGGCGTCCCCCTACCGTTCCTTAAGACTCTACTAGACCTGTTCTTGTGTGATGAGACCAATGAACCTAATGCTCTGATACCAAGTCTGTCACGACCCAAATCGGGGACGCGACTGGCACCCACATTTACCCTCCTATGTGAGCGAACCAACCAATCTAACCTTTAACATTTTAATACAATATCAACAAAAGAAATGCGGAAGACTTAAACTCATTAATAAAAACAATTCAAAACTATTATTATTATCCCCAAAATCTGGAAGTCATCATCACAAGAACATCTATGATCAAATTACTATCTAAGATTGTCTAAGAAGCCAAAACAACTAAAAGCTAGTCCATGCCGGAGTCAAGGCATCAAGACTTGAAGAAGAAGAAGATCCAGTCCAAGCTAGAAGCATTAGCTCACCCTAAGATCCGGTATGACGAAGACTGGCTCGAATTACTGTTGAGTTGAAGTTGACGAACGTTTGCTGCATTACAAAAATAACAAAGAAGAAAACATAAAAGTAGGGGGGGTCAGTACAACCACAAGTACTGAGTAGATATCATCGGCAACTCAAAATAGAAGATAATATATATCAAGTAATATATAAATCAACTATAAACTCAACATGTAGCAAACAACAAGTACTATAATCATCAACAAGTACCATCAAGTTCATCCATGAGGCTCAAGCCTCAATACCATACTCATTTGGGAATTAAGTTTATTAGATTGAGTATATTTATCATCTTTCAAGATTCATTATCTTTCTTCTTCTTGTGTCGGTACGTGACACTCCGATCCCTACCACTATGTGTCGGTACGTGACACTCCGATCCCCTAATTCTACGTGTCGGTTTGACACCGATCCCCTATATGTGTCGGGACGTGACACTCCGATCCCCTATATGTGTCGGAACAACGTGACACTCTGATCCCCTATATGTGTCGGTACGTGACACCGATCGATCCCCTACATGTGTCGGTACGTGACACTCCGATCCCTAATTCTACGTGTCGGAACGTGTGACACTCCGATCCACTAATACTATGTGTCGGAACGTGACACTCCGACTCCACTATACTATGTGTCGGAACGTGACACTCCGATCCACTAATACTATTGTCGGAACGTGACACTCCGATCCACTAACCTCATTCAATTCGTTTCATCAAGCCTCTCTATATACCAAGGCATCACCATCCCATTACTTCAATTCATCAAGCCTTTTTATACCAAGGCATCATCATTAATAAACATAGATTAAAGTTTCTTTCAAGATTGGGATTCAATGGTTTTCATCATGCTTGTTTTATCAAAATCACATAATCATATTCATGCAAGCATACAATTAAGCATATAGACAGGTTTACAATACTACCAATACATATCATGCGCTATTAAGAGTCTACTACGAATAGCATGAAACCATAACCTACCTCCACCGAAGAATTGGAATCCACAAGAAATTTCCCAAGCTTGCTATTCTCCTCAACCAATTCGATCGATCTGCCCTTTCTCTTTCTGTTCTTTCTCTTTTGTTTTACTCAAACCCTCTTTCCTTTACCCTAATTAATCATATAATTAAGTGTGAAAAAGGACAATAAAACCCCACTAATTCACTTTAGGTTACCCCTTTTAACCCCTAAGTAATTAGACTTATTAATGTTAACCCTCAATCTTTTTAATTAAGGAAAGAATAGTCAAAAACGACCCTTAAAACGTGTGGAGAAATCCTAAACTGCTTGGGATTGCGTGACCTGTGACGGGCCGTCGTGCCTGCGACGGTCCGTCACGATGGCCGTCGCGCCTGCCCAGGTCCCCATCGTCGCCACGGACGCTGTGACGGTCCGTCACGCCTGTGACGGTCCGTCTGCACGTCCGTCATGGCGGTCAGAAACTCTCGTTTCTCGAACCAAATTCTCAAACGTTGAAGTGTTTTGCAACGGAAACTCACGACGGTTCGTCGTGGATGTGAGAACGTCCTGCAGGTCCGTCACAATTTACAGAGAGTCAATTTTCAGTACCCAATTTCAAGAACTCTAAGTGTCATGGGACGAAACATCCATGACGGGCCGTCGTGACTACGACGGTCCGTCACTGCTTCCGTCGTCCCAGCCAGTTTTTCCTGAATTAAAAATCTGCTGCTCAAACGACTAAACAGGTCGTTACAGCGTTTTTATTTTTTCAATTTCTCTTGCTTTATCTGTTTCTTCATTTTCTTTTGTTATTCTTACCATAGCTGTTAAACTATCTTCTAATTTTGCTGTTTCTTTTTCTAGCATTAAATATAAGTTATTTCCTATTTTTCTTGTATCTTCTTCCTAAATTTGAAAATACTATTTTTATTATCATTCCCATCTTGGTTTTCATATATGTTTTTTCGTCTACTGCAAACTCTTCTTTGTTCATTATGATCTATGTATTATTTATGCTGTAATTCATATTCAAGACAATCTAATTCTAATTTTATCATTAATATAGCTTTTCTTTGTGCTAGTATTGATTTGTTACATACTCCTGCTAGATATTTTCTTCTAATCTTCCTTTCTATGTTGTAATTCTTGCTCTTTTTAAGTTATTTGTTCCATTATTTTTCTATTAATTGTTGTTTATATTTTTCTTCGTTCATGCTGTTTTTTTCAAATAGCAAACATATTTATATTCTGTTTTGAAATTATATTTATCAAATGATCTTTTTTATCATTATCTGTTTTGACTAGTTGTGATAATTGATATTCTATATATAAGGATTTTAATTTTTTCCATATTTTTCGTACTTTTTTGTCTATCTTAGTTTTTGATGCCATCCTAAGGTTGAAACCGGTAGGCAGAGAAGGCCGTTTAGGGGAGTAAACAAAGTTGAGGCGCTGTTAGGGTAACTAATCAAAGAAGAAAGCTGTAGTAGTGACCAGACGAGATGATTATTAAATCATTATTTTTGCATAATAAGCAAGTATAATTTATTAAGAGGTTGAAAGGAATAAAATTTTAGTGAAAAAATGAAAATGATAAAAATGGAAACATACCTATTAAATGATGATGTTGATTATACGATATTACTATTCTATATATTAAAAAGTCTCAATACTGATATAAAAAGAGAAATTTATAATAAAATAGTAACATATGAAATAATAGAAATAACAACCCAAAGTTGGACTGAGTTAACCATACAAAGTATAGAAGATGAACTTTATTTTGACATATATGATTTATATGATGATATGGATATATTTAGGGATCAATGATAAATTACGAATATTTACAATATTGGGTACAAACTATAGAAGACATAGATCTACATGAAAAACTACTAATTGAAAATTTATTTGGTTATTTAATAACTCGAGAAGATGAATATCTAGAATATATTATAACTAATGTTAATGAAATACAAAGATTAGGTCTACTAAAAAGAGAATATTATAGAAAGACATTTTATGAAGAATAATACAACACTAAGCAAAGAAACTAAAATAACAAAAACTAAGATAGACAAAAAAGTACGAAAAATATGGAAAAAATTAAAATCCTTATATATAGAATATCAATTATCACAACTAGTCAAAACAGATAATGATAAAAAAGATCATTTGATAAATATAATTTCAAAAACAGAATATAAATATGTTTGCTATTTGAAAAAACAGCATGAACGAAGAAAAATATAATCAACAATTAATAGAAAAAATAATGGAACAAATAACTGAAAAAGAGCAAGAATTACAACATAGAAAAAGGAAGATTAGAAGAAAATATATTAGTAGAAGTATGTAACAAATCAATATTAGCACAAAGAAAGACTATATTAATGATAAAATTAGAATTAGATTGTCTTGAATATGAATT
Source organism: Solanum peruvianum (assembly GCA_027705065.1). Classification (NCBI taxonomy): domain Eukaryota; kingdom Viridiplantae; phylum Streptophyta; class Magnoliopsida; order Solanales; family Solanaceae; genus Solanum; species Solanum peruvianum. The sequence goes on along the minus strand of JAKWJD010001756.1, from coordinate 9,117,153 downwards.
ACAACATAATATAATACATAGATCATAATGAACAAAGAAGAGTTTGCAGTAGACAAAAAAATATATGAAAACCAAGATGGAATGATAATAAAAATAGTATTTTCAAATTTAGGAAGAAGATACAAGAAAATAGGAAATAACTTATATTTAATGCTAGAAAAAGAAACAGCAAAATTAGAAGATAGTTTAACAGCTATGGTAAGAATAACAAAAGAAAATGAAGAAATAGATAAAACAAGAGAAATTGAAAAAATAAAAACACAAGCAAAGCAAGAAGTACAACAATTAGAAGAAATAAAAAATAAAAGAATAAGTGAATTAGAAAAAGAATTAGCTAGGTTAAAATTATTATATGAAAATAAACAAAAACAAAAAGAAAAAGAAAAAGAAAAAGATAAAGAACTTGAATTAAAAAATGAAATAAAAGAAATGGAACAAAAACTAAATGAAGATCTAAATGAAGATATTGAAGTAAATGAAATAGATGGAAATGAAAATGACCAACAATCAGAAATAAGTGATATAAGTGAAACATATACAGAAATTTTGGAACAAACAAATAAACCGAAAAAATTAGAAATAAACACAGGAGATATGGATAGGCCTAGTACGTCAAGAGTTAAAACCCCAGATAATAGTCCCAGAAATAGTCCTAGAGTTAGTCCTAGGAGGACACCACCAACTTATTATACAGAAAGCTATCAACAATCAGATAGAAATAATGCAATATGGAACAGTAGACTAAATAAAAATTGGACACCTAAACCAGCAAATGAACAATACAATTTCTTAGATTTAGATTGTGTAGCAGATACAAATAAAGCAATATTATTATGGATAGGAAATATGTCTAAACAGTTAATTGATAACAAAATAGAAACAGCAAAAACACCAAGATACATAGAAAGAACATTTGTAGGAACAACAAGATTATGGATAGAAAATCTACCCCCAGGAAGTTTAGAAGTACTTAGGAATGATAAGAAAATAGATGGATCCGCATCAGCAACAAATATAGATATACTAGATAAATATGAATCAGCAATAAGAAGTGAATTTGGAGGTATGACTACAGATATAAGAGAACAAAATAGAGAGAGAGTAATAAATAGACAGCTTATGACAAAATTAGCTATATGTAAAATGTGTTACTTAGAAGAATATACTTGTGCATTTAAAGAATATTATTACAAATCTAAATACAATTTAGACGAAGCAAAAGAAATAAGAAAACAATATTATACAAAATTACCAGAACCATTTAGTACAAACGTAATAAAGGATTGGAATAATGAAGGAATGGTAGATACTTTAGGATCTAGAATAAAATTTTTAAATCAATGGTTCATACAACTATGTGAAAACCAAAAAGAAAAATTAAAAATGGAAAAGGTATTAAACAAAAATTTATCATGTTGTAAAAATAAAATGGCACCACAATTTGGATGCACAACTAAAAAACAAAAATCCAAAAGATATAAAAATTATAGAAAAAATAAAACTAAATATAAATATAAACAACCAAGACGAAGGTATTATGTAAAAAATTATAAAATAAAAAGACCATATAGACCAAAAAGAAAGATATCCCAATGTACTTGTTATAATTGTGGAAAGATAGGACACATAGCTAAAGATTGTAAATTACCTAAAAATCCAAAAAGAAAACAAATAGCAGAATTAATTATAGATGATGAGAAATATATACAAATAGAATACATAGATTATGAATTAAGTGAAAATGATAGTATATATGAAATATCAGATATAGAAACTGAAAATGAAGAAGAAAATATTAATCTAGATAATAATGAAACAGATGAAGAAATATAATGTCTGAAAATGAAATAAAAATAATAACTAGGGAAGAATATCAAGATGAAGAATCATCAGAACAAAAAATCATATTTGATAACACGATATTTGAACAAATAAAAGGAAAAGAATTAGATTTAAGTGTTGAAAAAGTACTAGATATACCTATTTTAAGAAATTGGTTTAAAAGACAAAAAGAAGAGTACTATGTAGTTAGTCAAAAAGAACATATCATAGATTGTAAATATGCAAGAGGAAAAGTATATATACCTATATTAAATAAAAGGATGATAAACAAAGAAATACAAGATATAAAAGCTAAAGCACCAATAAAATATGTACACCTAGGAGGAACAGAAATATTAATAAAAGCCTGTTTTAGAGAAGGAATAGATACACCTATAGAAATATATTTAGCAGATGATAGAATCGTACACCCTATAGAAAAAAGCATAATTAGTGCAGTAAGAGGAAACTTAATATATCAAAAATTTAAATTTACAATAAGTGCTAATTATACAATATCATTAACAGATAGAAATATAGATAGATCACTAGTTATATATTGGAAAATATCTGGAATAGAACTAGCACCAGGAAGCAAATTATTTACAGCAAGATGTAAAAATTTATATATATTAACAACAAAGCATAAGGTAACAGCAAGAAATAAAATTAATAAAATAAAAATAGAAAATCCTTTTGAGAAAATAATTACTGTAATAGACAATAATGATTATAGCTATAAAGAAATTGATATAGAAGAAGATTTAGAGATAGTAAAAGAAAGATTAAGTACTTCAAGTGTACCAAATACATTGACAAGAGCTACATCATCAAGAATGAGTACATCTAAAAGAAAATATGAAATTCCACAAAGCTTGTTAGATAAAGAAGAAATAACACCATATCATTATTTCATAACAGGAATAATGGATCAAAGAAAATATAAAATCTTAATAAATACAGGACAAGAAGAAAATTATATAACAAGAGAGTTAGTAACAGAAGAAGAAATTAAAAGAACAGGACATACATGCCCTGGATTACCTAGTGAAATAATAAATACAAATGAAGAAGCAACAGAAAAAGAAATAATTATAGGAGGAATACCCTTAGTAATACAATTTAAAATATACCAAGGAAACTATAATATTACATTAGGAATAAAATGGTTAGAAAAAGTTAAACCATATAATATAGAAAATGAACAATTAACAATAACTTGTCAAAATAAGAAAATAATTATAAAAAGAACAAAATGATTTATGAAAATATTTATACTTGCAAAAATTATTGTAGAAGGATATCACAACAGATATTATACACCTATGATAGATACAGGAGCAGAAACAAATATATGTAAATATAATTGCTTACCAGAAGATAAATGGGAAAAATTAAAAACACCTATGGTAGTAACAGGATTTAACAATGAAGGAAGTATGATTAAATATAAAGCAAAAAATATAAAAATACAAATATGGGATAAGATATTAACAATAGAAGAAATGTATAATTTTGAATTTACCACAAAAGATATGTTATTAGGAATGCCATTTCTAGATAGATTTTATCCACACATAATAACAAAAACACACTGGTGGCTTACTACACCATGCGGAAATAATATAGGAGCAAAAAGAGTAAATAATAAACAAAGAAAACCTATAGAATGGATAAAAGGAAGCGAAAAGATAAACCAAGAAATGGAAAATATAAACAATAAACAAATAACACAATTAGAAATTGTTATATTTACTATAGACAAAATTAAATTAATTAATGAGCAACTAGAACAATTATATAGTGAAGATCCACTACAAGGATGGGAAAAACATAAGACAAAAGTAAAAATTGAATTAATAGATGAAAATAGTATAATAACGCAGAAACCATTAAAATATAACTTTGATGATTTAGAAGAATTTAAAATACATATAGATGAATTATTAGAAAATAATTACATACAAAAAAGTAATAGTAAACATACAAGTCCAGCATTTATAGTTATAAAACATAGTGAACAAAAAGAGGTAAAAGCAGAATGGTTATAGATTATCGTAATCTAAATGCTAAAACTAAAACATATAATTATCCAATACCAAATAAAATACTAAAAATAAGACAGATACAAGGATATAACTATTTTAGTAAATTTGACTGTAAATCAGGATTTTACCACCTAAAACTAGAAGAAGAATCTAAACAATTAACAGCATTCACAGTACCGCAAGGTTTCTATGAATGGAATGTATTACCATTTGGATATAAAAATGCACCAGGTAGATTCCAACATTTTATGGATAATTGTTTTAACCAGCTAGAAAATTGTATTGTATATATAGATGATATATTACTATATTCTAGAACACAAGATGAACATATAAAATTATTAGAAAAATTTATACACATAGTAAAAAATACAGGTATAAGCTTAAGCAAAAGGAAAGCAGAAATTATGAAATCACAGATAGAATTTCTAGGAATACAAATAGATAAAAATGGAATAAAATGCAAACACATATAGTACAAAAAATAATTACTACTGATGAAAATATAGATACAAAAAAGAAATTACAATCTTTTCTAGGATTAGTAAATCAGGTAAGAGAATATATACCAAAATTAGCAGAACATTTAAAACCATTACATAAAAAAGTTAAAAAAGATGTAGAATACCATTTTGACAATAAAGATAAAGAACATATAAGAAATATCAAGAATTTATGTAAAAAATTACCAAAACTATATTTTCCTGATTAAAATAAAACATTTACTTATATTGTTGAAACAGATTCTAGTGATCATAGTTATGGAGGAGTTTTAAAATATAGATATGAAAAAGAAAAAATAGAACACCATTGTAGATATTATTCAGGATCTTATAAAGAACCACAAATAAAATGGGAAATAAATAGAAAAGAATTATTTGCATTATATAAATGTTTATTAGCATTATATTGTTTACAATAAATATATTGTAAGAACAGATAATACACAAGTAAAATGGTGGATAACGAAAAAACTAGATGATTCAGTTACAACAAAAGAAATAAGGAGATTAGTATTGAATATACAAAATTTTACATTTACAATTGAAATAATTAAGACTGACAACAACCTTGTTGCAGACTACCTATCAAGAAAAAGGAACTCAAACTGAAACAGATACAATGGAAGAGATACTCAAAGCTATTACTACACTTTCTGCGAAAGTAGGAAGTATGGATAAAGATCTACAAAAGATAAGTCAGCAGCATGACTATAAATATGCGGAGCTACGCCAACATACAGAACTACGTCGATCGGAAGACGCTAAAATTCCAGAGCTAGAAGGAGAAGTTGGGAAACTCCCTAAAACCCATAACACTGTTTGTTCAGATACAGCTGCAGGTACAAGTAAAAGAACTAGTGAAAAACCAAAAAACACAAACTTAAACCAGTTATTTGCAAAACCATTTACCCAAAAACCACAAATACATATACCAGCAGAACCACAAACATCAACCTATGCAGTAAGCCTACAAAATGACAAAAAGAGATATAATTATATTACCCAATCTTACATTGAAAATATATACAAAATTCAAACATACCTAAACCTTAATCCAAGATCTACACAAATAAAAAATCCCGAAGAAGATTATATAACCCAGAAACTACAAGGACATAACAAACTTATTGCACAGCCCAAGACCAACCCCAACCTAGTAAAAACATGTTACAACTACGGACTACTAAATACAGTATACACATACACTGGAGAAGAAATAGCCGGAATACCAGAATTACATAAAGCATTTCTGACATATAAAAGAATTACCAAAGGAAATTTATTCTTTATAAAATGTTATACAGCACCAGCAGAGATATTATACGAAGAAATAAAATCACCAATACAGGTGGTAAAAATAGGATTAACAAAAGATATGATTATTCCAGAAGAGATAGAAAAACAAAATGAGATACCAAAAGTAGAAATACCTAATTTTTATGCAAACAAAAGAATAATTGGTATAGCTACAATTATACAAGAGTTAGCAAACAATTATTTAAATGGCAATGCTATTTGGAGCTATTATGCAAGAGATCAGGTAATGATATATGCAAACTCCAAAGAATTAAGAAAATCAGATATGGACGAAGTTCAGAGATGGATTTTGTCATTGTTACAACCAGAAGAACAACCATCTACGAGAGCTTTGAAGAAAGGATTTATTTCAGAAGAATTATTAGTAAGGTATTGCAAACTTATCAGTAACAAATATCCAGACCACAAATGCTCCAAATGCAACGGAGAAGACAATGTGATACCTACAGTTGATTTGGAATAAAGAGATAAAGAAGATTCGTATGAGATAGAGAAAGATATTTGTAAAGTCTTTTTATGTTTGTCGTTTTGTGTCGGCTGAATATCAGCCACATGTAAAAAGTATTGTAATAGTATGTCGGCCATTTGGCCAAAGTTTAGTTCGATTTTTGTAAAAAGTCGTAAAGTAAATAGTGTCTATTTTGTTTTTTGTTTTAAAAGACGTAAAGAGTACTATTCATGAATAGTAAATGTCCTAATCATGAACAGTAAAGGTCAAGTAACTGTGTAAATAGTAAGAGTCAAGTTACTATGTAAATGGTAAAGGTCAGTTTGTACACCTATATAAAGAGGCATTTTCCTTCATTAATAAAATCATCCTTCTCCCAACTCTCTTTTCTTCCTCTCTTTACTATAATCCGCTTGGGGGGTGGAAGCGGATTATAGTAAAGAGAGGAAGAAAAGAGAGTTGGGAGAAGGATGATTTTATTAATGAAGGCAAATGCCTCTTTATATAGGTGTACAAACTGACCTTTACTATTTACATAGTAAGCTGACTCTTACTATTTACACAGTTACTTGACCTTTACTATTAATGATTAGGACATTTACTATTCATGAATAGTACTCTTTACGACTTTTTACAAAAATCGAAATAAACTTTGGCCAAATGGCCGACATACTATTACAATACTTTTTACATGTGGCTGATATTCAGCCGACACAAAACGACAAACATAAAAAGACTTTACAAATATCTTTCTCTATCTCATACAAATCTTCTTTACTTTATCTCTTTATTCCAAATCAACTGTAGGTATCAAATTGTCTTCTCCGTTGCATTTGGAGCATTTGTGGTCTGGATATTTGTTACTGATAAGTTTGCAATACCTTACTAATAATTCTTCTGAAATAAATCCTTTCTTCAAAGCTCTCGTAGATGGTTGTTCTTCTGGTTGTAACAATGACAAAATCCATCTCTGAACTTCGTCCATATCTGATTTTCTTAATTCTTTGGAGTTTGCATATATCATTACCTGATCTCTTGCATAATAGCTCCAAATAGCATTGCCATTTAAATAATTGTTTGCTAGCTCTTGTATAATTGTAGCTATACCAATTACTCTTTTGTTTGCATAGAAATTAGGTATTTCTACTTTTGGTATCTCATTTTGTTTTTCTATCTCTTCTGGAATAATCAAATCTTTTGTTAATCCTATTTTTACCGCCTGTATTGGTGATTTTATTTCTTCGTATAATATCTCTGCTGGTGCTGTATAACATTTTATAAAGAATAAATTTCCTTTGGTAATTCTTTTATATGTCAGAAATGCTTTATGTAATTCTGGTATTCCACCTATTTCTTCTCCAGTGTATGTGTATACTGTATTTAGTAATCCGTAGTTGTAACATGTTTTTACTAGGTTGGGGTTGGTCTTGGGTTGTGCAATAAGTTTGTTATGTCCTTGTAGTTTTTGGGTTATATAATCTTCTTCGGGATTTTTTGTTTGTGTAGATCTTGGATTAAGGTTTAGGTATGTTTGAATTTTGTATATATTTTCAATGTAAGATTGGGTAATATAATTATATCTCTTTTTGTCATTTTGTAGGCTTACTGCATAGGTTGATGTTTGTGGTTCTGCTGGTATATGTATCTGTGGTTTTTGGGTAAATGGTTTTGCAAATAACTGGTTTAAGTTTGTGTTTTTTTGTTTTTTCACTAGTTCTTTTACTTGTACCTGCAGCTGTATCTGAACAAACAGTGTTATGGGTTTTAGGGAGTTTCCCAACTTCTCCTTCTAGCTCTGGAATTTTAGCGTCTTCCGATCGACGTAGTTCTGTATGTTGGCGTAGCTCCGCATATTTATAGTCATGCTGCTGACTTATCTTTTGTAGCTCTTTATCCATACTTCCTACTTTCGCAGAAAGTGTAGTAATAGCTTTGAGTATCTCTTCCATTGTATCTGGTTCAGTTTGAGTTCCTTTTTCTTGATAGGTAGTCTGCAACAAGGTTGTTGTCAGTCTTAATTATTTCAATTGTAAATGTAAAATTTTGTATATTCAATACTAATCTCCTTATTTCTTTTGTTGTAACTGAATCATCTAATTTTTTTGTTATCCACCATTTTACTTGTGTATTATCTGTTCTTACAATAAATTTATTATAAACGATATATGGTTCAAATGCTAGTAAACATTTATATAATGCAAATAATTCTTTTCTATTTATTTCCCATTTTATTTGTGGTTCTGTATAAGATCCTGAATAATATCTACATTGGTGTTCTATTTTTTCTTTTTCATATCTATATTTTAAAACTCCTCCATAACTATGATCACTAGAATCTGTTTCAACAATATAAGTAAATGTTTTATTTTCATTAGGAAAATATAGTTTTGGTAATTTTTTACATAAATTCTTTATTTTTCTTATATGTTCTTTATCTTTATTGTCAAAATGGTATTCTACATCTTTTTTAAGTTTTTTATGTAATGGTTTTAGATGTTCTGCTAATTTTGGTATATATTCTCTTACCTGATTTACTAATCCTAGAAAGGATTGTAATTTCTTTTTTGTATCTATATTTTCTTCAGTAGTAATTATTTTTTGTACTATATGTGTTTGCATTTTTATTCCATTTTTATCTATTTGTATTCCTAGAAATTCTATCTGTGATTTCATAATTTCTGCTTTTCTTTTGCTTAAGCTTATACCTGCATTTTTTACTATGTGTATAAATTTTTCTAATAATTTTATATGTTCATCTTGTGTTATAGAATATAGTAATATATCATCTATATATACAATACAATTTTCTAGATGGTTAAAACAATTATCCATAAAATGTTGGAATCTACCTGGTGCATTTTTATATCCAAAAGGTAATACATTCCATTCATAGAAACCTTGCGGTAATGTGAATGCTGTTAATTGTTTAGATTCTTCTTCTAGTTTTAGGTGGTAAAATCCTGATTTACAATCAAATTTACTAAAATAGTTATATCCTTGTATCTGTCTTATTTTAGTATTTTATTTGGTATTGGATAATTATATGTTTTAGTTTTAGCATTTAGATTACGATAATCTATAACCATTCTGCTTTTACCTCTTTTTGTTCACTATGTTTTATAACTATAAATGCTAGACTTGTATGTTTACTATTACTTTTTTGTATGTAATTATTTTCTAATAATTCATCTATATGTATTTTAAATTCTTCTAAATCATCAAAGTTATATTTTAATGGTTTCTGCGTTATTATACTATTTTCATCTATTAATTCAATTTTTACTTTTGTCTTATGTTTTTCACATCCTTGTAGTGGATCTTCACTATATAATTGTTCTAGTTGCTCATTAATTAATTTAATTTTGTCTATAGTAAATATAACAATTTCTAATTGTGTTATTTGTTTATTGTTTATATTTTCCATTTCTTGGTTTATCTTTTCACTTCCTTTTATCCATTCTATAGGTTTTCTTTGTTTATTATTTACTCTTTTTGCTCCTATCTTATTTCCGCATGGTGTAGTAAGCCACCAATGTGTTTTTGTTATTATGTGTGGATAAAATCTATCTAGAAATGGCATTCCTAATAACATATCTTTTGTGGTAAATTCAAAATTATACATTTCTTCTATTGTTAATATCTTATCCCATATTTGTATTTTTATATTTTTGCTTTATATTTAATCATACTTCCTTCATTGTTAAATCCTGTTACTACCATAGGTGTTTTTAATTTTTCCCATTTATCTTCTGGTAAACAATTATATTTACATATATTCGCTTCTGCTCCTGTATCTATCATAGGTGTATAATATCTGTTGTGATATCCTTCTACAATAATTTTTGCAAGTATAAATATTTTCATAAATCATTTTGTTCTTTTTATAATTATTTTCTTATTTTGACAAGTGTCACGACCCAAATCGGGGACGCGACTGGCACCCACATTCACCCTCCTATGTGAGCGAACCAACCAATCTAAACCTTAACATTTCAATGTATATCAACAGAAAATAATGCGGAAGACTTAAAACAATTCAAAACTATTATTAATATTCCCCAAAATCTGGAAGTCATCATCACAAGAACATCTATTTCAAATTACTAAGCTAGGAATGTCTAAAAAACAAAATAACTAAAAAGCTAGTCCATGCCGGAAGTTCAAGGCATCAAGACTTGAAGAAGAAGACCCAGTCCAAGCTAGAAGCATTAGCTCACCCTGAAGATCCGGTATGACGAAAACTGGCTCGAGTTACTGTTGTGTTGAAGTTGACGGAACGTTTGCTGCATTTCATAAATAACAAAGAAGAAAACATAAAAGTAGGGGGGTCAGTACAACCACAAGTACTGAGTAGATATCATCGGCCAACTCAAAATAGAAGATAATATATATCAAGTAATATTATAAATCAACTATAAACTCAATATGTAGCAACAACAAGTATTATAATCGTCAATAAATACCATCAAGTTCATCCATGAGGGCTCAAGCCTCAATACCATACTCATTTGGGAATTAAGTTCATTATATTGAGTATATTAACATCTTTCAAGATTCATTATCTTTCTTCCTCTTGTGTCGGTACGTGACACTCCGATCCCCTACCACTATGTGTCGGTACGTGACACTCCGATCCCCTATATGTGTCGGAACGTGACACTCCGATCCCTATATGTGTCGGAACGTGACACTCCGATCCCCTATATGTGTCGGAATGTGACACTCCGATCCCCTATATCTACGTGTCGGTTCGTGACACCCGTCCCACTAATACTATGTGTCGGAACGTGACACTCCGATCCACTAATACTATGTGTCGGAACGTGACACTCCGATCCACTAATACTATGTGTCGGAACGTCACACTCCGATCCACTAGATTCATTCTATCCGTTCATCAAGCCTTCTCTATACCAAGGCATCATCCATCCCATTACTTTAGTTCATCAAGCCCTCTTTTATACCAAGGCATCGTCATTAATATCGTAGATTAAAGTTTCTTTCAAGATTTGGGATTCAATGGTTTTCATCATGCTTGTTTTATCAAAATCACATAATCATATTCATGCAAGCATATAATAAGCATATAGACAGGTTTACAATATCATCAACACATATTATTCACTATTAAGAGTTCACTACGAATATCGTAAAAAACCATAACCTACCTCCACCGAAGAATTGAATCAACAAGCTATCTTCTCAAAATCCTTGCTATCCTCTTCGTTTCTCTCTCTCTACTCGTTCGTTTCTCCTCTCTTTCTGTTCTTTCTTTTGTTTTGTTTTATTCAAACCCTCCTTCTTTTTACCCTAATTAAAAGTATAATTAAGTGTAAAGGAGGACAATAAAACCCACTAATTAACTTAAGGTTACCCCTTTTAACCCCCAAGTAATTAGACCTATTAATATTTAACCCTCAATCTTTATAATTAAGGAAAGAATAGTCCAAAACGACCCCTAAAACGTGTAGAGGAATCCTATTTTGCCTGGGACTGCGCAACCTGTGACGGGCCGTCGTGCCTGCGACGGTCCGTCACGGTGGTCGTCGCAGCTCCCTCGAGCTCAAGTGACCTGTGACGGCCCGTCACAGCCGTGACTGGCCGTCCTGTTCCTCCGTCATGACGGTCGAAAACTCGTTTCTTGTACCAAATTCTCAAAAGTTGAAGTGTTTTGCAACGGAAACTCACGACGGTTCGTCGTGGATGTGACGGCACGTCCTGCAGGTCCGTCACAATTTACAGAGAGTCGATTTTCAGTACCCAATTTCAAAATTCTAAGTATCATGGGACGACACCTCCTCGACGGGCCGTCGTCACCACGACGGTCCGTCGGGACACACGTTGTCTCAGCCAGTTTTTCCAGAAATAATTCTGCTGCTCAAAACGACTAAACAGGTCGTTACAATAGATACCAATTTACCCATCGTTCGTCCCCGAACGATCAAAAGAAGAAAAACAGTGGCGAAAAGGAATACCTGAATCTGTAAACAGATGTGGGTATTTTTCTTGTATATCCGCCTCCTTCTCCCAAGTAGCTTCTTCAACCGGTCGATTCTTCCATTGAACTTTGATGGATGCAATCTCTCTCGACCTCAACTTGCAAACTTCTCTATCTAATATAGCGACCGGTTCCTCTTCATAAGTCAAGTTCTCATCCAACAAAACTGAATCCCAACGGATAATGTAGTTTCCATCTCCGTGGTATCTCTTCAACATGGACACATGAAACACCGGATGCACTCCGGACAGCCCTGGGGGCAAGGCCAATTCATAAGCCACCTCCCCTATTCGCTTTAGTACCTCGAATGGTCCAATATACCTTGGACTTAGCTTACCTCTTTTTCCAAACCGCATCACCCCTTTCATGGGTGAAACCTTCAACAAGACTTGTTCACCTTCCATGAACTCCAAGTCTCTAACTTTTCGGTCTGCATACTCCTTTTGTCTACTTTGAGCCGCCAAAAGCTTTTCTTGAATAGCTTTCACCTTCTCCATAGAATCTCTTAACAGATCAGTCCCCCAAGGTCTAACTTCAAATGCATCAAACCACCCAATGGGAGATCTACACCTCCTCCCATACAATGCTTCAAATGGAGCCATGTCGATACTGGAGTGATAGCTATTATTGTATGAAAACTCTGCCAACGGTAAGAAGCTATCCCAATGGCCACCAAACTCTATCACACATGCACGAAGCATATCCTCCAACACTTGAATCGTTCGCTCAGACTGACCATCGGTCTGAGGGTGAAATGCAGTGCTAAGGTCCAACCTAGTACCTAATTCAGCATGTAGTGTCCTCCAAAACTTAGAGGTAAACTGCGTACCTCTATCCGATATGATGGAGAGTGGAACTCCATGCAACCGAACGATCTCTGAGATGTAGATTTTGGCCAACTTCTCTGCATTGTAGGTCACCTTGACCGGAATGAAGTGAGCAGACTTAGTTAACCTATCAACAATCACCCAAATAGAGTCATACTTACCCAATGTCTTTGGAAGACCAACCACGAAGTCCATCGCGATTCTCTCCCACTTCTATTCAGGAATGGGCATTCTCTGAAGTGTTCCTCCAGGCCTTTGGTGTTCATACTTTACTTGTTGACAATTTGGACATTTGGCAACAAACTCAACAATATCTCGCTTCATTCTACTCCACCAGAAGTGTTGCTTTAGGTCACGATACATCTTGGTTGCACCAGGATGTATAGAATATCCGGAACTATGAGCCTCTGTCAGAATAGTGGTGATCAAATCATCGATGCGGGGTACACATACCCTTCCCTTAATCCTCAAAACACCTTCCTCATCAATTATTGCTTCCTTGGCCTCTCCTTGCAACACTTTATCTCGAATTCGCCTTAGTTTCTCGTCATCAAACTGTTTCCCCTTAATCTGATCAAGAAAGGAAGATTTTGCCTCTACACAAGCTAACAATCCTCCCTTCTCATTTATTTCCAACCTCATAAGGTCATTGGCCAGAATCTGCACTTCTCTAGCCAATGGGCGCCTAGAAGCTTGCAAATGAGCTAGACTTCCCATGCTTCCGACCTTCCTACTCAAAGCATCTGCCACCACATTCGCTTTTCCCGGATGATACAAGATAGTGATGTCGTAGTCCTTTAGTAGTTCCATCCATCTCCTCTGTCTCAAGTTCAAGTCTTTCTGAGTGAAGACATACTGTAGGCTACGATGGTCCGTATAGACTTCACACTTAACCCCATACAAATAGTGTCTCCATTGCTTTAGTGCAAATACTACCGCGGCCAACTCCAAGTCATGGGTCGGATAGTTGCGTTCATGCACTTTTAATTGTCTTGAAGCATAAGCAATCACATTTTTCTCTTGCATTAGCACTGCACCCAACCCAGAATAGGATGCATCACAATAAACGATGAATTTTTTACCCTCCATTGGTAAGGTAAGGATTGGTGCGGTAGTCAACAAAGTCTTGAGTTTCTGAAAGCTTTCCTCACACTCATCCGACCACACAAATGGAATATTCTGCTTAGTCAAGTTCGTCAATTGGGAAGCAATAGAAGAGAATCCCTTGACGAATCGGCGGTAGTAGCTAGCTAACCCAACAAAACTCCTTATTTCTGACACATTAGTAGGTCTTACCCGATTCTTTACCGTCTCAATCTTAGATGGATCCACCATCACTCCATCCTTAGAAACCACGTGCCCCAAGAAGGACACTGAATCTAGCCAAAACTCACACTTAGAAAATTTTGCATAAAGCTTCTTCTTCCTCAATAACTCTAACACAATTCTCAAATGCTCCTCATGCTCTTTCATACTCTTGGAGTATATCAGTATATCATCAATAAACACGATCACAAAGAGATCCAGATATGGCTTGAAAGTCCCGTTCATCAAGCTCATGAAGGCAGCAGGGGCATTCGTAAGACCAAAAGACATTACCACAAATTCATAATGCCCATACCTAGTTCGAAAAGCCGTCTTTGGCACATCCGTTGCTCGTATTTTCAATTGGTGATAACCGGATCTCAAGTCAATTTTAGAGAAGACACAAGCACCTTGTAACTGATCGAACAAGTCATCAATGCGAGGAATGGGGTACTTGTTCTTAATAGTTACCTTGTTCAGTTGTCTGTAGTCTATGCACATCCGAAAGCTCCCATCCTTCTTCTTCACAAATAACACCGGAGCACCCCAAGGAGATGCACTTGGTCTAATGAAGCCTTTGCTCAACAACTCTTGAAGTTGTGCCTTTAACTCTCTTAACTCCGCGGGAGCCATTCTATAAGGGGGTATAGAAATGGGGCGAGTACCCGGTTCAAGATCGATACAGAAGTCAATATCCCTATCTGGTGGCATACCAGGAAGATCTGCAGGGAACACATCCAAAAACTCACGGACTACCGAAACCGACTCAATCGATGGTACTTGAGTAGTGTCATCCTTGAGATGTGCCAAGAAAGCTAAACACCCTTTACTAACCATTTTCTTCGCACGAAGAACGGACACGATACGCACCGGATTGGAAGTGTAGTCCCCCTCCCACACTAACGGGTCTGTCCCAGGCTTGGCTAACGTCACCGTTTTAGCATTACAATCCAAAATCGCAAAATTCGGAGAAAGCCAAGTCATACCCAGAATTACATCAAAGTCACCAATTTCTAAAATAACCAAATCTACATAAGTGTTGCTCCCCACAAAATTCACGAAACAAGACCTATACACTTTTTCGACTATCACAGACTCACCCACCGGAGTAGAAACGCGAATAGGCATGTCAAGTAATTCACAATGTAAATTTAGACCATTAGCAAATGAGGAAGATACATATGAAAACGTGGAGCCAGGGTCAAATAATACAGATGCCATGCAATCGCAAACCAAAAGATTACCTGTGATAACATCATCAGATGCCTCCGCTTCAGTTCTTCCAGGGAAAGCATAACAATGGGCCCTATCATTCGTCTGTCCGTTGCCCCTACCATGTTGTGTAGTAGTGGCTCCATTTTGCCCATCACCTCTGCCGTTTTGGTGACCACCATTACCTCGACCGCCACGTCCTCCAGAAAAACGGCCTCTACCATGACCACCCCTACCTCTAGCTAGTGGGGGTCTGTAACTCTGTTTTGGACAATACCTCTTAATGTGTCCAATCTCTCCACATCCATAACATTCTCTGGGTTGACGCATCGGCCTCTCAGAGAAGTATTGACCGTTCTGAGGTGGACCCCCAACTACAGTCTGTAGTGAAGACTGAATGGGTCGGACTGAGTAACCTCCAGAACTCTGTCCTCTAGTATACGAACCGTTGAACTCACCTCCCTTTCGAAACCTCTTTGATGTCGATGTCGTGGTGAAGTCATCTGGTTTCACTCCTTCCACCTCTATCACAAAGTCTACCACCTCTTGGAAGGATGTTGCCGTTGCCGCTATCTGTAAGGCTGAAATCCGCAATTCTGACCTCAACCCCTTCACAAAACGGCGGATCCGTTCTTGTGGACTGAAACAAAGTTGGGTGGCATACCTGGATAATGCACGGAATTTGGCCTCATATGTGTTAACCATCATCCTACCTTGCTCTAGACTTAAGAACTCATCCCTTTTTCTATCCCTCAAAGTCCTTGGGATATACTTCTCCATAAACAAGTTAGAGAATGATTCCTAAGTCATAGGTGGTGCCTCTGTTGGTTGACACTCAACATGTGACCGCCACCACATTTTGGCGTTCCCTTGAAACTGATAGCTCACGAACTCAACGCCAAACTGTTCTACTATACCCATATAGTGTAGTAGCTCATGACAATCAACCAGAAAATCGTAGGCATCCTCTGATTCTGCGCCCTTAAAGACTGGAGGTTTCAATTTCAAGAACTTACTGAAAAGTTCATGCTGATCATTTGTCATAATAGGCCCAGTATTCAGACGTGGAAATGTGCCTATTCCCAATGATGCATCCATGCGGGGAGCCATAGTAGCCGCATGTCGTATCTCTGAAACCGGAGGTGTTTGTGCAGAAACCACTGGAGGTGCCTGACCCTGATCGGATAACCCGCTAAGATAAGCAAGTACCTGGTTGATCATCTCTGGGGTAGGTTGGGGTGGCATTTCCTCATCTTGCACTTGTTCATTCTCCCCTTCCTCACCCTCTTTTATCACCTCCTCGGTCGGTGGAGGAGTCACCGCCCTAGTATCAGATGGGCTAGGGGCTCGTCCTCTTCCTCTAGAGGACGTCCTCCCACGACCTCTTCCACGGCCTCTTGCCGCTGCTCTTCCTCGAGCTACAGCCCCAGTGGATGGCTCAGTCGTTTCTTGTCTTTCCGTTGTTGCTGCTGGTGCGGTCGTTGCTCTAGTTCTAACCATCTGCGAAATAGAATGAAGATGGTCAGATACCAATTTGTATCACCTAGATACCAATTGGACTCAAGTAGTAGCACGAAAGAAGAATGAAAGAATGGAATTTTCCTAAAGTCTTATAGCCTCTCAAAGAAAAGTAAAGGCGTCCCCCTACCGTTCCTTGAGACTCTACTAGACTCGTTCTTGTGTGATGAGACCAATGAACCTAATGCTCTGATACCAAGTTTGTCACGACCCAAATCGGGGACGCGACTGGCACCCACATTCACCCTCCTATGTGAGCGAACCAACCAATCTAAACCTTAACATTTCAATGTATATCAACAGAAAATAATGCGGAAGACTTAAAACAATTCAAAACTATTATTAATATTCCCCAAAATCTGGAAGTCATCATCACAAGAACATCTATTTCAAATTACTAAGCTAGGAATGTCTAAAAACAAAATAACTAAAAAGCTAGTCCATGCTGGAAGTTCAAGGCATCAAGACTTGAAGAAGAAGACCCAGTCCAATCTAGAAGCATTAGCTCACCCTGAAGATCCGGTATGACGAAAACTGGCTCGAGTGACTGTTGTGTTGAAGTTGACGGAACGTTTGCTGCATTTCATAAATAACAAAGAAGAAAACATAAAAGTAGGGGGGTCAGTACAACCACAAGTACTGAGTAGATATCATCGGCCAACTCAAAATAGAAGATAATATATATCAAGTAATATTATAAATCAACTATAAACTCAATATGTAGCAACAACAAGTATTATAATCGTCAATAAATACCATCAAGTTCATCCATGAGGGCTCAAGCCTCAATACCATACTCATTTGGGAATTAAGTTCATTATATTGAGTATATTAACATCTTTCAAGATTCATTATCTTTCTTCCTCTTGTGTCGGTACGTGACACTCCGATCCCCTACCACTATGTGTCGGTACGTGACACTCCGATCCCCTATATGTGTCGGAACGTGACACTCCGATCCCCTATATGTGTCGGAACGTGACACTCCGATCCCCTATATGTGTCGGAACGTGACACTCCGATCCCCTATATCTACGTGTCGGTTCGTGACACCCGTCCCACTAATACTATGTGTCGGAACGTGACACTCCGATCCACTAATACTATGTGTCGGAACGTGACACTCCGATCCACTAATACTATGTGTCGGAACGTGACACTCCGATCCACTAGATTCATTCTATCCGTTCATCAAGCCTTCTCTATACCAAGGCATCATCCATCCCATTACTTTAGTTCATCAAGCCCTCTTTTATACCAAGGCATCGTCATTAATATCGTAGATTAAAGTTTCTGTCAAGATTTGGGATTCAATGGTTTTCATCATGCTTGTTTTATCAAAATCACATAATCATATTCATGCAAGCATATAATAAGCATATAGACAGGTTTACAATATCATCAACACATATTATTCACTATTAAGAGTTCACTACGAATATCGTAAAAACCATAACCTACCTCCACCGAAGAATTGAATCAACAAGCTATCTTCTCAAAATCCTTGCTATCCTCTTCGTTTCTCTCTCTCTACTCGTTCGTTTCTCCTCTCTTTCTGTTCTTTTCTTTTGTTTTGTTTTATTCAAACCCTCCTTCTTTTTACCCTAATTAAAAGTATAATTAAGTGTAAAGGAGGACAATAAAACCCACTAATTAACTTAAGGTTACCCCTTTTAACCCCCAAGTAATTAGACCTATTAATATTAACCCTCAATCTTTATAATTAAGGAAAGAATAGTCCAAAACGACCCCTAAAACGTGTAGAGGAATCCTATTTTGCCTGAGACTGCGCAACCTGTGACGGGCCGTCGTGCCTGCGACGGTCCGTCACGGTGGTCGTCGCAGCTCCCTCGAGCTCAAGTGGCCTGTGACGGCCCGTCACAGCCATGACGGTCCGTCCTGTTCCTCCGTCATGACGGTCAGAAACTCGTTTCTTGTACCAAATTCTCAAAAGTTGAAGTGTTTTTCAACGGAAACTCACGACGGTTCGTCGTGGATGTGACGGCACGTCCTGCAGGTCCGTCACAATTTACAGAGAGTCGATTTTCAGTACCCAATTTCAAAATTCTAAGTATCATGGGACGACACCTCCTCGACGGGCCGTCGTGACCACGACGGTCCGTCGGGACACACGTTGTCTCAGCCAGTTTTTCCAGAAATAATTCTGCTGCTCAAAACGACTAAACAGGTCGTTACAACAAGTTATTGTTAATTGTTCATTTTCTATATTATATGGTTTAACTTTTTCTAACCATTTTATTCCTAATGTAATATTATAGTTTCCTTGGTATATTTTAAATTGTATTACTAAGGGTATTCCTCCTATAATTATTTCTTTTTCTGTTGTTTCTTCATTTGTATTTATTATTTCACTAGGTAATCCAGGGCATGTATGTCCTGTTTTTAATTTCTTCTTCTGTTACTAACTCTCTTGTTATATAATTTTCTTCTTGTCCTGTATTTATTAAGATTTTATATTTTCTTTGATCCATTATTCCTGTTATGAAATAATGATATGGTGTTATTTCTTCTTTATCTAACAAGCTTTGTGGAATTTCATATTTTCTTTTAGATGTACTCATTCTTGATGATGTAGCTCTTGTCAATGTATTTGGTACGCTTGAAGTACTTAATCTTTCTTTTACTATCTGTAAATCTTCTTCTATATCAATTTCTTTATAGCTATAATCATTATTGTCTATTACAGTAATTATTTTTTCAAAAGGATTTTCTATTTTTATTTTATTAATTTTATTTCTTGCTGTTATCTTATGCTTTGTTGTTAATATATATAAATTTTTACATCTTGCTGTAAATAATTTGCTTCCTGGTGCTAGTTCTATTCCAGATATTTTCCAATATAGAACTAGTGATCTATCTATATTTCTATCTGTTAATGATATTGTATAATTAGCACTTATTGTAAATTTAAATTTTTGGTATATTATGTTTCCTCTTACTGCACTAATTATGCTTTTTTCTATAGGGTGTACGATTCTATCATCTGCTAAATATATTTCTATAGGTGTATCTATTCCTTCTCTAAAACAGGCTTTTATTAATATTTCTGTTCCTCCTAAATGTACATATTTTATTGGTGCTTTAGCTTTTATATCTTGTATTTCTTTGTTTATCATCCTTTTATTTAATATAGGTATGTATGCTTTTCCTCTTGTATATTTACAATCTATGATATGTTCTTTTTGACTAACTACATAGTACTCTTCTTTTTGTCTTTTAAACCAATTTCTTAAAATAGGTATATCTAGTACTTTTTCAATACTTAAATCTAATTCTTTTCCTTTTATTTGTTCAAATATCGTGTTATCAAATATGATTTTTTGTTCTGATGATTCTTCATCTTGATATTCTTCCCTAGATATTATTTTTATTTCATTTTCAGACATTATATTTCTTCATCTGTTTCATTATTATCTAGATTAATATTTTCTTCTTCATTTTCAGTTTCTATATCTGATATTTCGTATATACTATCATTTTCACTTAATTCATAATCTATGTATTCTATTTGTATATATTTTTCATCATCTATAATTAATTCTGCTATTTGTTTTCTTTTTGGATTTTTAGGTAATTTACAATCTTTAGCTATGTGTCCTATCTTTCCACAATTATAACAAGTACATTGGGATATCTTTCTTTTTGGTCTATATGGTCTTTTTTTTTATAATTTTTTACATAATACCTTCGTCTTGGTCGTTTATATTAATATATAGTTTTATTTTTTCTATAATTTTTATATCTTTTGGATTTTTGTTTTTTAGTTGTGCATCCAAATTGTGGTGCCATTTTATTTTTACAACATGATAAATTTTTATTTAGTACTTTTTCCATTTTTAGTTTTTCTTTTTGGTTTTCACATAGTTGTATGAACCATTGATTTAAAAATTTTATTCTAGATCCTAAAGTATCTACCATTCCTTCATTATTACAATCCTTTATTACGTTTGTACTAAATGGTTCTGGTAATTTTGTATATTATTGTTTTCTTATTTCTTTTGCTTCGTCTAAATTGTATTTAGATTTGTAATAATATTCTTTAAATGCACAAGTATATTCTTCTAAGTAACACATTTTACATATAGCTAATTTTGTCATAAGTTGTCTATTTATTACTCTCTTTATTTTGTTCTCTTATATCTGTAGTCATACCTCCAAATTCACTTCTTATTGCTGATTCATATTTATCTAGTATATCTATATTTGTTGCTGATGCGGATCCATCTATTTTCTTATCATTCCTAAGTACTTCTAAACTTTCTGGGGGTAGATTTTTTATCCATAATCTTGTTGTTCCTACAAATGTTCTTTCTATGTATCTTGGTGTTTTTGCTGTTTCTATTTTGTTATCAATTAACTGTTTAGACATATTTCCTATCCATAATAATATTGCTTTATTTGTATCTGCTACACAATCTAAATCTAAGAAATTGTATTGTTCATTTGCTGGTTTAGGTGTCCAATTTTTATTTAGTCTACTGTTCCATATTGCATTATTTCTATCTGATTGTTGATAGCTTTCTGTATAATAAGTTGGTGGTGTCCTCCTAGGACTAACTCTAGGACTATTTCTGGGACTATTATCTGGGGTTTTAACTCTTGACGTACTAGGCCTATCAATATCTCCTGTGTTTATTTCTAATTTTTTCGGTTTATTTGTTTGTTCCAAATTTCTGTATATGTTTCACTTATATCACTTATTTCTGATTGTTGGTCATTTTCATTTCCATCTATTTCATTTACTTCAATATCTTCATTTAGATCTTCATTTAGTTTTTGTTCCATTTCTTTTATTTCATTTTTTAATTCAAGTTCTTTATCTTTTTCTTTTTCTTTTTCTTTTTGTTTTTGTTTATTTTCATATAATAATTTTAATCTAGCTAATTCTTTTTCTAATTCACTTATTCTTGTATTTTTTATTTCTTCTAAATGTTGTACTTCTTGCTTTGCTTGTGTTTTTATTTTTTCAATTTCTCTTGCTTTATCTATTTCTTCATTTTCTTTTGTTATTCTTACCATTGCTGTTAAACTATCTTCTAATTTTGCTGTTTCTTTTTCTAGCATTAAATATAAGTTATTTCCTATTTTCTTGTATCTTCTTCCTAAATTTGAAAATACTATTTTTATTATCATTCCATCTTGGTTTTCATATATTTTTTCGTCTACTGCAAACTCTTCTTTGTTCATTATGATCTATGTATTATATTATGTTGTAATTCATATTCGAGACAATCTAATTCTAATTTTATCATTAGTATAGCCTTTCTTTGTGCTAATATTGATTTGTTACATACTCCTGCTAAGATATTTTCTTCTAATCTTCCTTTTCTATGTTGTAATTCTTGCTCTTTTTCAGTTATTTGTTATATATTCTTCTTTGTTCATGCTGTTTTTTCAAATAGCAAACATATTTATATTCTGTTTTTGAAATTATATTTATCAAATGATCTTTTTTATCATTATCTGTTTTGACTAGTTGTGATAATTGATATTCTATATATAAGGATTTTAATTTTTTCCATATTTTTCGTACTTTTTTGTCTATCTTAGTTTTTGTTATTTTAGTTTCTTTGCTTAGTGTTGTATTATTCTTCATAAAATGTCTTTCTATAATATTCTCTTTTAGTAGACCTAATCTTTGTATTTCATTAACATTAGTTATAATATATTCTAGATATTCATCTTCTCGAGTTATTAAATAACCAAATAAATTTTCAATTAGTAGTTTTTCATGTAGATCTATGTCTTCTATAGTTTGTACCCAATATTGTAAATATTCGTTATTTATCATTGATCTCTGAATATATCTATATCATCATATAAATCATATATGTCAAAATAAAGTTCATCTTCTATACTTTGTATGGTTAATTCAGTCCAACTTTGGGTTGTTATTTCTATTATTTCATATGTTACTATTTTATTATAAATTTCTCTTTTTATGTCAGTATTAAGACTTCTTAATATATAGAATAATAATATCTTATATTCAACATCATCGTCTAATAGGTATGTTTCCATTTTTATTATTTTCATTTTTCACTAAAATTTTATTCCTTCCAACCTCTTAATAAATTATACTTGCTTATTATGCAAAAATAATGATTTAATAATCATCTCGTCTGGTCACTGCTACAGAAATATTCTTGAATAAGTATACCCAGACTATGCCATCCTAAGGTTGAAACCGGTAGGCAGAGAAGGCCGTTTAAGGGGAGTAAACAAAGTTGAGGCGCTGTTAGGGTAACTATTCAAACAGGGTTATGGATAACGTCCATCATTTTAACCCATTCTATCAATTTCATTTGTGGATTCCTCCATCAATTGAAACCATGAAAGGATACTTTCAATGGTCACTCTGATTGAGATGGAAAAGGAATGAATTAGGCTTCAAATTTTGTCCTTCAATCGAAGAAACAATTATATTTTAGAAATGGGCATTCCTTTTTTGTGGGATTCAACAAAGTTGTGAAACCAATATCTATTTTTTTAAATCCATCATTTGATCTTCCGCTGATTCATTAAAATGCACAATTCACCATGTTTTAAGACAAAAAAAAAGAGTGAATTTTAATTCTTTTACGACAAGAAAAAGTACTTCTTGTGTGCTTTTCTTTACAAGTCTAAAATTAGAATGATGGCTACACATGGTTTATGCAGAGTATGGTTTACTTTCAACAATCAACTTTGCCATTTACTGAACATCAACTTCAATATTATACTTTGAGTGAAATGGAGGAACTAGTTTTTTTCAGGGGGTGTTAAAACATAAAAATAAAATAAACATACAACTCAATTTAGGGATTGTATAAAAAGAATGTATGTCATAAACTTTTAACCAATCTACATAGTATATCTTTTGAAAACATGTGGTTTTGTCATTGATTATAATGAATATTATTTGACTGTTATGTGCATGAGCTTTTAATCATGAGCCCCGATAAAGGAAGATGATTGTTGTAGACTATCTGTCAACATAAATTGGTGAACTTTGATGGAAATATCATAAAAGAATTATGAAAATCTTTCTAATTATGACATATATTCACTCAAGTAGTATTCTATTAATTCTTAATGTAATTTCAGGACTTATTTCAAAACATTCTAGAAAAATCCAACTTTTTGGTGCGGCATCTTTCATAGAGAAAAGATGAATTTGGATTGTCAATAATTATTTGATATAATATTTTGAAATATACAAGCAAATAGTATCTATATATTATTAGTGGAGTGGTGTCATTTGACTCTTTTTGGATACAAGTATCTCTATCACTTATGTCAATGCGTATTACTTAAATTTTATGGACAAGTGATTCATTTCTAAGACCTACTAGAGGAAAATAATTGAAGTAGGCTGACAATCAATAAAAAAACTCTTAAATTTAGTGAGAATAACAAAATGAGATATGGCATGTTCTAAGGTTTATACTTTATCATACGATACATAATTATATTACTGGATCTTCGCTTGTATGAGCTTTCAATTTTAATCCTTGGTAGAGGAAAATGATTGAAATAGGCTAACTAGCAACATAATAGAAGTGAAATTGGTTATGGAGATAACAAAAATCAAACATGAAAAAATATATCTGTAAATATATAAAGGGATCAATATATAGTATGCATTAAGACAAAACTTTTCAACTACCAACATAATATAAACTTTTTCAAAGAAGTGGTGTGAGTTGACATATTTTCAATACAAGTGATTCCTCCATTTATGATGATAATACTACGTAAATTTTATGTACATGAGCTTTCACTTCTAAGCCCCGAGAGAGGAAGACGATAATAGTAGGCTGAATATCAACGTAAAACTGATTGATTTGACGATGGAAATTACAAAAAAAACGTGGAAATTCTTCTAATAATGACATTTATTCTTTCTATAGTATTTAATTTATTCATAATGTTATTTAAGAACTTATTTTAAAACATTCTAAAAAACACTTTTCAGTGAGGGGTACTTTTGTAGAGAAAATATGAATCCGTTTCTAATTATTTGTTTCATATAATATTAAAGGATTCAACAAAAGATATTGTATCGATACTTTTCGATGAAATGGTTTTGTTGACTCTTTTAACCACCAATTATGACATATGTTATTTAAACTTAACGTGCATAATCTTTTAATCTTAACCCGATAGAGGAAAACAATTAAGTTGTTTGTCAAGTTAAAGTTCGTGAATTTGGTGATTGGAAAAAAAATCAAAACAAAATATGGCATGTTGTATAGATGGTTCACATTGTATCATAAGCTACATCATGTTATTACTTTAACTTTACGTGCATTAGCTTTCAGTTATAATCCATAAGAGAATGGTTAATTATCAATGTAAAATTACTGACATAAAATAACAAAACATAATATGACCTAGTGTAAGGTTCATATTTTACCATCATGTACACATTGATATTAATAAAAATTTACATGTCTAAGCATTTACTCCTAAATGCTGACAGAGAGAGGCACTTAAAATATACAGACTTTCATTAAACTGATCAAACATGTGTATAATACTTTTGATTACAACACACATTGCTAAATAGTATTTAATTTATTCATACTGCAAGTTAAAAAATTACTATTGATCATTCATCCAAATCACTTATTATTTATTTTATTGTAGTCTTTTTTATGGGAAAAATATATAAATTTAGATTGTCATTAGAAACAATAAGATTTTCATGTTCACTAATGAATATCATTGTCCTTGGTCATAGATATTTCAAGAAATTAATTTAAGAATCTGAAGAAAGGTTTTCTTGATTGTGTACCTTGAAAATACGGTTTCAAGACTTCTAATAAAGTTCTTCATCAATATTCATAAAGATTCTTCAGGAATCTTTTGTTCTTCTAATTATGTAAGTCTATCATAGAGTTTGACTAGTTTGTCCTCACGCCTTATATCTACTTTCAGATCACTAAAAGAATAATTTAGGATCCTTTCCCTAGATTTGAGTATTAGTGAGATAAGTTAATTTTGAGTTCTTGAGTTCATGTTTCTTTTAAAATTTATGTACCTAATTTTAGAATTTTTATATTTTTATTGAGATCTTTCATATTATAAAGCATAACTCTTGAATTCATAATTCACATTCAAGAGAGAGTTAAAGAGTAGAGTTGAAAAACGTCTTTGAGTTCAATTGTGAATCCTTTGAGATCAACAATCAATTTGAGCTATGTTTGAAGGATGTAAGTAAGAGAATGAGTAGAGGTATATACAGAAATTCCATGCAGTTATGTATACCTTCGGGTCGAGTTGTTTCATGCCAATAATTCAGCATGAACTTCCTAAGTTAAGCATCTTTCAGAGAAGTAGTATCTTCAAGTTTTAATCCTTTAAGTGTTGAGTTCGTATTCCGATTTTGAGATTCATTCCTAATAAAGTGACTATTACATATCAACTGATAAGTTCTTGAGTAGAGTAGATCATGCCCATAATTTCGCATGAACCCTATCAGTCGAGCAGTTTTGAGATGAGAGGTATCATTGAGTAGTTGAGTTAAGTAGTTCATGCCTATTATTCGAATGAACCCTATAATTCAAGCATTCTTGAGATGAGTAGTATCATTGACTCCATCAATTCTAGAGTTGTTGAGTTCCAAGTATTAAGTTCTATCCATAGTTATTGAAAATCTTTTGTTGAGTCATTCATGTCAATAATTCGGCATGAAACATATTTTAAGAAGCCTGTTTACAAATTGTTTTAAAACTTGTTTAAAAAGATTTTAGCACTAAGTTGAGAAAGAGTAAAATTGAATTTCTGTTCTTCAAATATATATATATTTATATATATATGGATTAATTATTCTCAAAGAGATCAAAAATGTTTTCACATTTAGATAAGAACGGAAACTAAGATTCACAAGAGCCTTTGGTATAGTTTTTAGAAAAGAGTAATAGCTTTCTAAATGGAGCAAGAAGGGAAACTAAGAGCTACAACGTAGCCTTTGAGCTATGTTTTTCAGCACTAATATTAAATCAAAAAATAATTATGTTTGTAAAATATAAGAGCCAGAATATTTTTGGAGTAGTATTGAGCACCGATATGAAGGGGGGGGGGGGAGTTGAGACATCACAGCCACCATAAACTATTTAGCCATCATGGGTAAAAAAGGGTCATACTTTTCAGATAAATTCTTTTCACATAGACTAGTGGATACATTAGTTGTTCAAGTCATATACCTTTGGACGGGTATAGGATGTGCTTGCAGAGTGAGATAGATTGTTGTATTATCACTATAGCTCTTATGTGATGGTTGTCAATGGATAAACTCCCACATAAGTTATAGCATTTTTATAATGATAAGTTAATTGTATTTTCATATACATTTCAGAATTATGTTGTATCCTTGATATATACACAGAGTTGACATTATGCTTTTAAACAACTTATCTCTATATTGCACTTGTTTAAACTTCTTTATATTGAAATGAGTTTAGCTAAGTATCAGGAGTTGAGTATTTCGAGTTTAATATCTTAAGTTGAGTATCATGAATTGATCTATTCTTCATTTAGTCGAGTATCATATCTTTGAATTTGAGTACCTAATCTTTTATTTTAGTATCGAATCTCTTAGTTGAGTATCTCATTCATAAGTACTTCTGAGTTGAGTAAGTTGAGTAGGTTTGAGTATCCTTGATTATTTTCTTGAGTTGAGGAAGATTGAAAAGAGGTAAATATGTTTTCTATTTCATGTTTCAAGCTTATGCAATGCATTAGAATTCCCCTAACATGCTCGTACATGTCATTTACTAAGCCATTTGATCTTCATCTTTTGATTAAGTGGACACATGTATTCAGGATCTTCTATAGGAGCTTCATTGATAAATCCGAGAGTTCGAGTTAGCTATGGTAAGACTCCTTTCTTCTAGGGATTTCATTTACTTTTCAGCTTAGGGAGGATTTCGTGGGTCTTGTCCCAACATCCATCTTTATCAGTTAGACGATTCATAGATAGTCATAATTTGAAGAGTCTTTATAAATAATATATTTTATTAAATATTTTGAAGACTTAAGTTTCCTATTTTATGACAAATTAAACATATTATATTATTCAGATTTTTTTCATTTGAGTTAGAGTTTTGTATTTCAGTTTTAAGAATATAATTCAGCTTTATGTTTTTGCATGCTTAAGTTAGCCTTCCTCTTGTAGTCAGCAAGAACGGGGGTTTGCTTGGGGACCATCAATGGTTCCTGAGTGGCGGCCGCATTTATATTTCTTTTATTTGAGCATGTTTTCAAAAAAATTGACATAATTCAAATTTTATCCAAAAGTTAAAACTAAAAATTCTTAGCGACACAAATTGAAAATAAAAGTCTCAAAACCCAAACCAACCATCCTATGAGACTAAAACTGAACTTATATGGCTAACCACGGTGACAAAATTTTAATTCGAGCACGATTACCAAAAGTATTGATCAAAGTGAAATTTTGTCCAAAATTGAAAATTTTAAATGCTTAGAAGCACAAACTAAAAACACTTGCCTCAGGGAGCAGCGCAGGCGAGAGAAAGATCCTAAGAAAGATTCCATCATAGATGAGAAGGTTAGGGAGAAGAGGGTTCATGAGATGATGGCTTACGCATTAAGTTATATGCTCGTTAATGATGTTCTTCAAACATATCTTAGAGGTTCTGTTTGAATCAACCTTCGTTTTTTATGTTCAAAACTCTTTTTAATCTCCCAGTTTCCTCTCATCTTACATGTAAAAAACAATTACTCTTTGGAATACATTATTCCCATATATCATTTAAAATTAAATGAACTCTGTTCTTACTCTTTACCCATCTTCAAAACTTAAGTCTTAAAAAAAACATGAAACGTTTGTTAAATACTTATGAAAACTTATAATAAACTTCTCTTACTTGAATCTTCACTTCTCTTGACTTTTATCTTAACTACGTTTGACTTTACTAATAACTGATCCTATAATTGAAATATGGATTCAAGGATTACAATTTGTGTTTGGAAAAGTCTCATGTTGTTTAGGAATGATTTTAGATGACTAAAGATGAGAAAAATCATGAAATCACCGTCTTGGAACAAGTCTACGACAAAGAGATGTATTAAGTAATTACTCGCGAAATTAAATTTGAAATAGAGGAGTCTGTATCCTAAGCGGAATGCGTAGAAACTTTTGTTCGCTGAGGGAACAGGTCCGCGACGCGGACCTAGTACCTATTCCTTGTTTGATCCCCTTCTTCTTTGTATTCCAGCCCCAATTTGCCTAAACTCAAATATATTTTTTTCATATTCATTTTTGATTTAGATACACAAACTATGTACTCCAGAACCTAACTCAACACAACTGTAAAACTCAACGTAAAGATCTCAGAAAGTCCACAATTCAACCCAATTCAAGAACAACATTCAAAATTCAAGAATACATGTGAAGAGCATCAAATTTTAAACTATTTTAGCACAAATTTTACTTAACTAAACTTGCTTGGCGCGTAGGTGAGCTAACTCAATGCTATGAAAGACTCACACACCTTGTAGGATTAATTCCTTGGCAAATCCACAACAAAAACCAATCTTTCTTAGTAATTCTTGCTTTTCCTCTTTTCCATTCTCTTGTATTCTTTCTCCTTGTGTTCTTTCTCCAAATCCCTAACCTATTTTTGAAAAACGTAAACTGAACTAACTCATTTTTACCTCTATAGATTTACTAAAAAGGATTGAATTAGTTGGGTAAGAAAAATACCAAACTACCCTTCTAAAATCAGGATTGACAAATTCCTTAACAAAAAACCCCAACTACCAAAGAGCATAACTTACTCATACGAACTCAAAATTGTGCAAACTAAGCGGCATTCAAAAGATCCTTCCAAAATTTTAAAAACATATCTGGAAATACGCCAAAATTATCATGAGCTAGAATTTGTTTAGGTTTGATGTTGACCAAAACATTGAACAACGATTAAAGTTAACAACTTGGAATCATTAATATATTAAAAATTAATTAATATCTAAAAATTGATCAACGAAAATATTTTGTTGCTAAATTTACCAACAAAATATAATTATGTTGGTAAATTTGTACCGAATGTAATTTGTTTGTAAAATTGCAAACTAATATAAAATAATTAGTTGGAAATTTTGTCATCGACTAAAGAGTGTGGTTAGTACATTACTAAAATCATTAAAATAGTTGGCAATAAACCAATCGATCATTAATTTATTAGTAATGTACTAACCACACTCTTTAGTACATTACTAAAATCATTAAAATAGTTGGCAATAAACCAATCGATCATTAATTTATTAGTAATGTACTAACCACACTCTTTAATTTATTAGTAAAATTTACCAACATATTAATTATTTGTTGGTAATATTATAGAATTTTATGTTTAATAGTACCAATAACCAAATGTGATAAAATTTATTGATAAATTATTAATTTGTAACTTATGTTTGAATAGTTTGTAAATTTACCAATTGAATTTAATTTTTTGGTAAATCAACGTTTAGTGTTGACGCTTTCATATTCAATTTGTCTCTTTAGGCGTTTTAGCTTTTAAATTTTTGCCAAAAATTGACTTTTGTAAATATTTTTGGTATAGGTGCTCAGATTAGAATTATGTCAATTTCATTAGCTTCAAAAAGAATTTTTTTTATCCAATAGGAAGGTGTGTTAATGTTTTGAGGCTTCCCCTTTTTTTTTTATTTGGTTAGGTAATTTGAAATCTTATTTTTGTCAATATTTTTATGAAAGTGTTCATATGAGAATTTTGTCATCCTAATTAACTCGGAAAGTCACTTTTATCTACTAGGATGGTTGATGAAGTTGAGGCTTTCATTTAGTGTGTGCTATTAGATGTTTTAACTCAAAAATGTTGTTCAAAATTAAACTTCGGTAAATATATTTTATAAACCTGCTCAGATGAAAATTTCTTCAGTGCAGTTATATGTGAAAAGTCATTTTTGATGTAATATGATAGAGGATATGGGTTCTGAGCCTTTCATTTTTAGTTTATGCTGTTAGGCATTTTAAATTTTAAATTTGGTGCAAAATTTCACTTTATACTTGATTTGGAATTTTGTCACTTGGGGTAGCTATTTAAGTTCAATTTTTGTCTCATAGGATGGTTGGTTATGGTTTTGAGACTCTATTTTTAGTTTTTGTCGTTAAGCGTTTTAACTTTTAATTTTTGGCTAAATATTAATTAGGTCAATTTTTTTGGGGAACATGCTCAAATTTGAAATTCGCCAATGCAGTTATCTTTGAAAATCATCTACTAGGATGATTGGTTTGGATTTTGAGGTTTTCATATTATGGTTTTACGGTTAGGCATTTTAACTTTTAACTTTTGACCAAAATTTGACTTGCCTAACATTTCTCATACACATGCTCTAACGAGAAAATCTGTCAGTACACTTAGCTTCAGAAGATTATTCTTATATCTAAAAGGATGGTTGGTTCAGGTGTCACGCCCCAAGCTACCCCCCAGATGCAGACACAGAGCCAAGGACACAAGTGATCCCAAACTAACCCTGCTAGCATGATCATGAGCATATAAAGATAATAAACTGTTGCGGAAGCTAACTCATACTTAAAATGAAAAGATGGGGAATACTAATATTCTATAACTGAGATATTTGAAATCAATTTGTTTAATACTAAAAAAATATTAACTCAATACTAAGCTGAATCTAACGATGTATGAAAATAGCCTCTAATCTAGACTAGAAATACTGGGATAATCCCCATCTAAATCTAGCAAAAACTAAAATTAAATGACTAAAGACTGAAGTGAAACTCATGAATGTTGTCCTAAGAGAATGAGGAGTCACCACTAAATCTACTGAACTGGAGATCAGGAAATAGATCTATGCGTGATCTGGATGCTGAGAACCTGAACCTACATCACGAGAAGGTGTAGAACACGTATGCGTGAGTACTTGAAAGGTAATGAGCATGTAGGATAGAGTAAAGATGAAATAAAACATAACTAAAAAAACACCAAACAAGTATAATAATCTGAACGAGATGTGCTGATTTCTGAGCTAAGTCGATGCAACAACCAATTTATAAGATGCTTAAACTGAATACTGAATATACTGATAAATGGTCAATACAGAGAATCTGACTGAACTGTTGGAGCTACTAATAAAAGATAATAAAACCACATGAGCTAAATGTGGAGTCTGATGTATAAGCCCCATCAACAGGACCCAATATATACCCTGCCAAAGGTATAAAGGCATGTTGGCGTGATAACTAAACTGATTTCCCATAGAGGGGACTTACAACCTACATGGTTAGTAGTTCTGGGACTATTGGGTATGTTAAACCCTAGTCCAACTCGATATTATGCTACTCCCAATGAATTTTGTAAATTAACTTATTACATCTGAATTTGTGTAAATATTGGATAGCTCGAAACTGAACATGCAAACTGAGAATGCAACAATTAATCTGGTAATTATGCATTTTTAGCTGAGGCATGTATATCTGAAGTGTCTAAAATATATGACCTAGCATGTGTAATTCAAGAACTACAGAAATACAAAGCCAGGGTTCTGAAATTTATTCGATAATCTGAGTAATAACATGATAATCTTATTTGGAAAATATATTTATTAAATTCATGAACTTATATCAATGTTCTAGGAACCCTAGATTTAATCATGATAAGAGAATCAAGAAATGACGGAAACTAAGGACCTAATTGGTGAAAGTAACCCACTAATAAAATCCCACATACCTGGTGATGAAATCCACGGAAAATCCTTATGTTTGGGGGCTGGAACTGCTGGAGCTTGTGGAGTTCCTGAACGAGGGTTCTTGAGCTTTTTTGTCCTCTGTTGCCTCTAATTTTGTATGTTTTGATTTAATGATTTGACTTGGATATTTTTTAATTATGTTTCTAGGATTAAACTTACTAAAATATAATGATTTAAGGTCAAAACGACGTAACTTTGGGTTTAAACGGAGTGGGAAAGGTAAAAATGACCACTGGGAAGGTTGCTGTCGGGCCTCACGACAGCCAGGACAAACGATCCGTCGTGCGCCTGACGCCCCATCGTCAGGGTCATCGTGACAGCCTGTTCGACATACTTTTACTAAAATGGGCATAATATTTTACTCGGAGGTTTGATTTTAGCAAGGTTGGTGGCTAGGAAAAGATAATTAAATTATCTATTTTTATGTAGGTCATGGGAGACCTAATTATTTTTCGCTAAGAGTTATGATCATTTTATGTTTACCCTACTGCATTTCCCCTTAACAGAATGCAAATTTTTAATCTACGGACCGTAGGTCCACCTACGAACCATGTTGGTCAGCCATAGCTCTTGTCGGAGAGTGGTTGAAGGGAATCTTGATCGACGGTCGAACTACGGACCGTCGTTTGACCTATTGACCGTAAGTCTGTCCGTCGTCCAATACTTAACCAATATTTCTAGGCAAAAATTTTAGGGATTTTCTGATCCCATCGACGGTTGTGCAGGACGGACCGTGGTTCAGGGTATGGTCCATCGATGCCACCGTTGGTAGCACCTACAAATTTTTCTGAAAAACAAATTTTTGGTATGTTTTGGCTACGGGGTGTTACATCATGTTCTGAGGCTTAAATTTCTAGTTTGTGTTATTAGGTTTTTTAAATTTTATGTTTTGGTCAATATTTTTGCTAAACATTCTCAAATTAAAATTTTATCAATGTGATGAGATTTGGAATGTAATTTTTTATCTATAAGATGATTTGTTTTGTTTTTGAGACTTCTTTGTTATGTTTTTGCCTTTAGGCGTTTTAACATTTAAATTTTGTCAAAAAATATGAATTTGATATACATTTTTAGAAAAACATGCTCAAAATGGAATTTCAATAATGTAGTTATCTCTAGAAGGTAATTTTTTTGTCTAATAGGATTGTTAATTTTCATTTTGAGGTTTTGATTCTCACATTGTGTCGTTAGACATTTTACCGCTTATGTTTTGGCCAAAATTTTATTTTCCCTAACACTTTTTTAATATGTGCTTTTATGAAATTCTATTAGTTTGTTTCGCTTGAAATATCGTTTTGTGATTTTATAAGATTGTAAGTATGGATTTTGATGCTTTTATTTTCAGTTTGTGCTTTTAGGAGTTCTAAATTTTAACTTTTCGGAATAGAATTGAACTTGGTCAATATTTTTTGGAAACATGCCTGAATTGGAATTTTGTCAGCGCTTTTAGATATTGAAGGTCATTTTGTATAATGACTCTTCAATTCATTTTTGCCTTAATGTGTTCTTTATGTTGGTTAGACCATTTCTATAGCAACACCAAGTCATTTATGACTTGTTGTCACTAATTGTTCGGTTGCCTAGTTGTTCGTTTGAAGTTTGTACAACTTTCCATGTTTTAGAGGCCTTGAAGCTTGACTTTTAGTAAGTTCATCAACTAAATGACCTCAGAATGGAATTCAGAGAGTTCCATCATCTCTGGAATGACAAAATTAGGCTAGTAGCATGGTTGATACTAGTATCAAGGTGTGATTGATGCGAGTCTGGACCATAAGCGGTTTTAGACTTTAAAATTTGGCCTAAGGTTGACTTAGGTCAACATTCCTTGAAAATGCGCTTGAATAAAAATTCTGTCAGCATGGTTAGCTCTAGAATGCACAGTTTTGTCTAGAACTACCTTTTGTTCGACTCACAATGCCTCCAGACTCATTCCGAACCCCTCGGTTGATTTTGGTTTAAAATGACCTATGTAAGTGGGATCCACTTTTTATCGAGATGACGTGTGATGGAAATTTTTAATTGGCAATTGATTCAAAATTTTATATTTAGAAGGGTAGCAAATCTATTTTATTTTTATTGGGTTCCGAAACAAACCGAACACCCCATCGGAGACCTTGAAGAAATTAGCCACATGTGAAATATGGTGCAAGTCTTTAGTGACCAGGTTTTTGACTTAATGATTAGTTTTAGGGGCTTCATAGCTACCGGGTTCGCCCTATTAAAACCCAAAATTTAGCCTTTATTCCCGCTTTTAATTGTGCGATATTTTAAGCTATAGAGGTCCAATTTTGGAGATTCAGGAGGCTAAATTGCGATATTTTTTGAGGAAAACAATTTGATGAGCACGGAAACTTTTGAGGTAAATTTTGTATAATACCTGTTGTCACGCCCCCTTTTGTGACCTAGATTTAGGAACTTTTTATAGTTGTTTTCTTAGACATTTTAGGTCCAATTTTAGTGATTGTTGAGTCTTTCTTGAGTGGTTTTTCGTGAGGATTGTTGTGGTGCGATTGGTTTTTGAAGTTCGACCCTTGTTTTTAGTAAATTCTTGTAAATAGGTGTTGTCGTTGTTGTTGTTATTTGTTTAATATTGGATTTTTTTGTTTCATATTTGTGTCTAGACTGTTTCGAGCCCATTATGGAACAGAAGTTCGGAGAAGTGTTCAAGAACCTATTTCGGGGGGGTTAATTCCTGAACTTTTGGTAAGGTCTCACTTTTTCCATTTTGACCCTGAAATTGGTCCGTCTCCATTTCTTGTAATTTTAGCTTCTAAATGACCGTAATAACGTTGTGACTCTATTTTTATAGTGTGTAAACATTTTTAGGCCATTCGGTTAGGAACTCTTTGGATAAGTGATATTTGGAGAGCGCGTGATCTTCATACAAATAGGATATAGTTTCCTTCTCTTAGATTGAACTCGAACATGTGAATGCATGTTGATTAGTCGGGATTTAGGTTGGGTAGTAATTGAATCATTCATATGCGTCAGAAATCATGTTTTCAACCTATTTTAGGGAACTATCGGGTAACTGTAAGCATGCTTTGTGTAGGTCATAGGAGACCTAATTTTTTTTGTGCTAAGAGTTATGTTCATTTTAAGTTGACTCAGCTGCATTTCCCCTTATCTGGCTGCAAATTTTTCTCCTATGGACCGTAGGTCCACCTACGAACAATGTTGGTTATTCATAGCTCTTGTCATAGAGTGGTTGAAGAGAGTCTTGATAGACGGTCACGGACTACAGACCGTCGTTTGACCTATGGACCGTAAGTCCGTCCGTCGTCCAAGACTTAACAAATTTTTCAAGGCTGAAATTTTTGGGAGTTCCTGATCCCATCGACGGTTGTGCAGGATGGACTGTGGTTCAGGCTAAGGTCCGTCAATGCCACCGTTGGTAGCACCTGGAGATTTTCCGTAAAAACTAATTTTTGGTCTGTTTTGGCTATGGGGTGTTACATTATCTCCCCCTTGGGAACATTCGTCCTCGAATGAAGACTAAAATAGCTGAAATAGAGGTAGAAAGATGCAAACCCCACTACTAAATACTGAGAACAAAGTTCTTACTGAATTGAGTTCTGAGTACATGCAATTACGCTAAAATGAAAGTACAAACTGAGAGAACAATATTCTAAAACTTAATTTACGCATGAATGACTGTAAAACTGAAGAGGAACTATTACCTCAAGCTGGAGTGGAATAGAAAGGAAAAAGGTAAGGATAGTTGGATTTCATGGCTGCTTTGGCTTCCCAAGTAGCTCCCTCTATGGACTAACTCCTCCAAAAAATCTTGACTAAAGCGACTTCTTTGTTTCTCAACCTTCTAACATGACGGTGAAGAATCTCAACTGGTACATCCTCATAAGAAATACTATCTTTCACTGCCACACTCTCTAATAGCACTATAGATGTTGGGTCACCCACGCACTTCTTCAAGAGTGAGATGTAGAAGACCGGATGTACTGCTGCTAATTTTGCTGGCAACTCTAACTCATATGACACCTTGCCAATCCTTTTCAAGATCGTGTAAGGTCCTACATATCTAGGACTCAGCTTCCCTTTCTTTCCAAATCTCGTCACCCCTTCATAGGTTATACTTTTAGAAAAACCCAATCATCAACTAGGAACTCTAGTTCCGTTCTCCTTAAATCTGCATAAGATTTCTGATGACTTTGGGCTGTCTTAAGTCTATCTCTAATGAGTTTCACTTTCTCCATAGCATAAAGGACTGAATCTGGCCCAATAAAAGTTGCTTCACCTATATCAAACCAACCAACATGAGATCTACATCTAAGCTTATATAAAGCCTTATAAGGGGCTATCTGAAAGCTTGAATAGTAGCTATTATTGTAGGTAAACTCAATAAGAGAAAGGTGATCATCACAACTACCTTTGAAATCGATCACACAAACTCTCAACATATCCTCTAAGGTCTGAATGGTACGCTCTGCCTGCCCATCCGTATGGGGATGAAATGTTGTACTAAGGTTAACTTGAGTATCAAGACCTTTTTTAAATGACTTCCAGAAATGAGAGGTAAAACGAGGACCTCTATTTGAGATGATAGAAAAAAGGAACCCCATGCAACCTCACAATTTCAGTAAGGTAATGCTTGGCATTGTCTTCTGCTGAATATGTAGTCTTAACCGCCAAAAAGCGGGAAGACTTAGTCATTCTATCAACTATCACCCAAATTGAGCCATGTTGTCTGCGAGTATGAGGTAATCCTGTGATGAAATCCATATTGATCACATCCCACTTCCAAGCAGGAATATCGATCTCTTGATTCATACCTCCTGGTTTCTCATGTTCTACCTTAACTTGCTGGAAATTGGGGCACTTACGCACAAAGTGTGCTATATCCCTCTTCATGCCATTTCACCAATAGATTTCTCACAGATCGCGGTACATCTTAGTATCACCTAGATGAATAGAATACCTGGAGTTGTGAGCTTCTGCAAGAATATGTTGCCTCAACTCTGCCACACCAGGAACACACAATCTACCTTAGTAGCGAAGTACAGCATCTCCACCTTGGGAGAAAACCTCCACTCTCTGATTGTTGATTGCACCCTTTAGTTCAACAAAGATCGGATCACTCTCTTGCTTTTAGTTAACCTCCACTACCAAAGACCATTCTTTCCCATTCTTAACTGTTACACCGCTGTCGTCTATAATCATAAGGCGAACTCCCAAGCGAGCAAGCCTGTGAACATCCTTCAATAGCTCCTTTCTTTGTTCCTCAACATGGGCTACACTACCCATAGATAATCTACTAATATCATCGGCCTATACATTCACCTTTCCAGGATGATAATGCACACTGATATCATAATCCTAAAGGACAAGCCATCTCCTCTGGGGAAGATTAAACTCTTTCAGGGTGAACACATACTGAAGGCTTTTATGATCGGTGAACACATCAACATGAACACCATACAAGTAGTGTATCCATATCTTGAGTGCAAACACCGTTGCTGCAAGCTCGAGGTCATGAGTCTTCTCATGGACCTTAAGCTTTCTAGATGCATAATATACAACCTTATCTC
The DNA here is from genome assembly GCA_027705065.1 of Solanum peruvianum. Lineage (NCBI taxonomy): Eukaryota > Viridiplantae > Streptophyta > Magnoliopsida > Solanales > Solanaceae > Solanum > Solanum peruvianum. The sequence continues at coordinate 9,078,851 of JAKWJD010001756.1, read as the reverse complement.
TTTGCATCAACACACAACCAAGGACAACTCTGAATGCATCGCAATAGATCACATAACCATCTGAACCCTTTGGTAGAGTCAAGACAGGAGCTGTAGTCCATCTAGTTTTCAATTCTGCGAAGTTTTTCTAACAATCATCTTACCATTGGAACTTGACCATCTTCTAAGTCAACCTAATCAATGGTGAGGCTATGGATAAAAATCCTTCCATGAACCTTCTATAATAATCTGCTAGACCTAAGAAACATCTGATATCTGTAGCAGAGGTAGGTCTGGGACACTGTTTCACTGCTTCTATCTTTTGTGATTCTACGTGGATCCCTTCGCTAGATACAATATGACCAAGGAAAGCAACGGATTGCAACCAAAACTCACATTTACTGAACTTAGCGAATAACTGGCGATCTTTGAGAGTCTGCAAAACAACTCTCAAATGAATTGCATGTTCTTCCTCACTCCTAGAGTAAATGAGGATATCATCAATGAAGAAAATAACGAACAAGTCTAAGTAATGTTTGAACACTCTGTTCATCAAATCCATGAAAGTTGCAGGAGCATTTCTTAGTTCAAATGACATAACTACAAATTCATAATGACCATACCAAGTTCCGAAGGTTGTTTTCAGAATGTCACTATCTCTTACTCTGAACTGATGATAACCCGATATGAAATCTATCTTCGAGAAATGACTAGTTCCCTGAAGTTGTTCAAACAAGTCATCAATCTTGGGGATGGGATACTTATTCTTGAATGTGACCTTGTTCAACTGTCTATAATGAATGCACACTCCGAGAGAACCATATTTCTTCTTAACGAACAATACTGGTGCACCCCATGATGAAATACTAGGTCTGATGAAACCCTTATCTAGAAGGTCTTTCAACTACTCTTTCAATTCCTTAAGCTCTTCTAGAGCCATTCTATAAAGAGGAATTAAAATATGTTGGGTATCTTGAAGGAGATCAATTCCAGAGTCGATTTCCCTTTCAGGAGGAACCCCAGGAAGATCTTTTTTGAAGTACATCTGTAAATTCACAGACTACTAGAACTGACTCAAGAGTTGGGGTTTCAAGTCTATAATCCTTAACCTGAACTAGATGATAGATATAATGCTTAGAGATAATATTTCTAGTCTTACGATAAGAAATAAATCGACCCATAGGCGCTAAGCTACTACCCTTCCATTTTAAGATTGTTTTTTCTGGAAACTAAAACCAAAAAATTCTAGTTCTTAATCGACTGAATCATTAAATGAATGTAACCAATTCATGCCTAGAATAACATCGATGTCTACCATTTCTAACTCTACTAGATTTGCTAAGGTGACTTTCTGAGAGACTCGGAGAGGGCGATTTCTGTATATCCGTCTAGCTATAACTGGGTCACCGAATGGAGTAGAGACTTAGAAGGGTTCTGAGAGAGTTTTTGGACTGATACTGATTAGTAGTATTATACGGATTTACAAAATACAAAGTCATGTCTCTTGTCTTTCCACTAAGTTAACCATATGTGGTGACATCCTTGAGTTTGTAAGATGCCAATATAAACTATTACTACCAGTTACTGACATCACACCAAATATTTTATTGACCTCATCAATGAACTTCTGTTGGTCCTTAGCAACTGGCGATCCTAAAAATATAGGTGAATTCATCCTAACAAAATCACAAACTCTTGTTGGCACTAATCGGTCATTTCTTTTAGTAGGAACTAGAACCTACTATTTATTCTGGTTGGTCATATTACAAGACAAAAGCTGAATTGGCGTTCTGAAACTCTGCATTTGAACTTCCTTATCTTGTACTAGAGGAACTGCGTTTGCATTCCTAGCATTCACATTCCTACCGTTAGCTCTACGAGAAGGCATGATCTTAAGCATTCAACGTCGAGTTAGAATGGAATTAGATCATATCTTACGCACGATAAGAGTAACAAGAAAGTGAAGTTTATACGAAAACACTTCATAGCCTCCCTCTCATTAGATGTGGTGCACTTCACACCCATGAAAAGGGCTCTACTTAGTGCGGCTTTTTCAGACATCCTAGGACTCTTGAACCTAGTGCTTTCGTACCAAGTTTTGTCACGCCCCGAAATACCCCCGAGACGCGGACATGGAACCTAGTACCTCAAGTGATCCCAAGACAATCCTGGTGGCATGATCATGAGCATACTAAAGATAATAAATTGTTGTGGAAGCTAAATCATACTTAAAATGAAAAGAGGTGGAATACTCATATTCTATAACTGAGATAGTTGAAATCAATCAATTTAATAGAAAAAAATATTAATTCAATACTAAGCCGAATCTAACTATGTCTTAAAATAGCCTCTAAGCTAGACTTTAAATACTAGGACAAACCCCAGCTAAATCTAGAAAAAACTAAAACTAAGTGACTAAAGACAGAAATGAAACTCGTGACTGTTGTCCTCGGAGAATGAGGACTCACAAATAATTCTACTGAACTGGAGATTGGGAAATCGATCTGTGTGTGATCTGGATGCTGAGAACATAAACCTACATCACTAGAAGATGTAGCGCATGTATGTGTCTGTACTTGAAAGGTACTTAGCATGTAAGATAGAGTAAAGGTGAAATAAAACATAACTGAACAAGCAGGAAAACAAGTATAATAATGTGAAAGTGATGTGCTGATTTCTGAGCTAACTGGACGCGATGACCAATTTATATCATGGTGAAACTGAATACTGAATATACTGATAAATAGTCAACAAAGAGAGTCTTACTGAACTTTGGGAGCTACTAATAACCGATAATAAAACCAAATGAGCTAAATGTGGAGTCCGATGTATACGCCCATCGAGAGGACCCAATATACCCTGCCAAGGGTATAATGGCATGCTAGCGTGATAACTAAACTGATTGCCCATAGAGGGGACTTACAACCTACATGGCTAGTAGTTCGGGGACTTTTGGGTACGCTAAATACTAGTCCAACTCGGTATTATGTTACTCCCAATGAATTCTTTATATTAACTAATTATATCTGAATTTCTGTAAATACAGGATAGCTCCAAACTGAACATGCAAAATGAGAATGCAACAATTAATCTGGTAATTACGCATTTATAACTGAGGCATGTATATCTGAAGTGTCTGAAACATATGACCTAGCATGTGTAATTCAAGAACTAAAGAAATACAAAGCTAGAGTTCTGAAATTCATTCAATAATCTGAGTAATAATATGATAATCTGATTTGGAAAATATATTTACTAAATTCATGAAGTTATATCAAAGTTCTAGAAACCATAGTTTTAATCATGATAAGTGAATCAAGAAATGACTGAAACTAAGGACGTAATATGTGAAAAGAACCCACTAGTGAAATCCCACATACCTAATGATGAAATCCACGAAAAAGTACTTAAGTTTTGGGGCTAGAACTGCTGGAGCTTGTGGCGTTCTTGAACTAGGGTTCTTGAGCTTTTTTCTCCTCTCTTGCCTCTAATTTCTATGTTTTGATTTAATGATTTGACTTGGATATGTTTTAATTATGTTTCTAGGCTTAAACGTACTAAAATATGATGATTTAGGGTCAAAACGACGTAACTTAGGGTTTAAGCCGAGTGGGAAAGGTCAAAATGACCCCATGGAAGGTTGCTGTCGGGCATCACGATGGCCAGGACTGACGGTCAGTCGTGTGCCTGACGCACCGTCGTTTGGTTTGTCGTAACGGCCTGTTCGACAAACCTTTATTAAAATGGGCATAACATTTTACTCGGAGGTTTGATTTTAGCAAAGTCGGTGGCTATGGAAAGATAATTAAATTATCTATCTGTTAGTAGGTCATTGAAGACCTGATTAATTTTGTGCCAAGATATATGATCATTTTAAGTTAACCCAACAACATTTCTCCTTAGCTGGATGCAAATTTTCCACCTACAGACTGTAGGTCCACCTACGAACCTTGATGGTCATACATAGCTCTTGTCTGATAGTGGTTGAAGGAAGTCTTGATCGACGGTTAAACTACAGACCGTCGTTTGACCCGTGGATTGTAAGTCCGTCCATCGTCCAAGACTTAACCAATTTTTTTAAGCCGACATTTTTGGGAGTTTCTTATCCCATCGACGGTTGTGCAGGACGGACCGTTGTTCAGGCTACGGTCCGTCGATGCCACCGTTTGTAGCACCTGCAAATTTTTCTAAAAAACTTATTTTTTGTCTTTTTTTTGCTACGGGGTGTTACATCTGGTTATGAGTCTTACATTTCTAGTTTGTGTTACTAGGTGTTTTAAATTTTATGTTTTGGTCAAAAATTTTATTTGGTCAATATTTTTGCTAAACATTCTCAAATTAAAATTTTATCAATGTGATTAGATTCGTAATGTAATTTTTTATCTATAAGATGATTTGTTTTGGTTTTGAGACTTTTTTTTTCACTTTGTGCCTTTAGGCTTTTTAACTTTTAACTTTTGTCAAAAATATGAATTTGATATACATTTTTAGAAAAACATGCTCAAAATGGAATTTCATTAGTGTAGTTATCTCTAGAAAGTTATTTTTTTTTGTCTAATAGGATTGTTAATTTGGATTTTCAGGTATTCATTCCCACATTGTGTCGTTAGACATTTTACCTTTTATGTTTTGGTTAAAATTTGATTTTCCCCAAGACTTTTTAAAAATGTGCTTATATGAGAATTCTATTAGTGTGTTTAGCTTTGAAATATCGTTTTTTGATTTTATAAGATTGTAAGTATGGATTTTGATTCTTTTATTTCAGTTTGTGCTTTTAGGAGTTTAAAATTTTAACTTTTGGGAATATAATTAAACTTGGTCAATATTTTTTGGAAACATTCCTTAAATTGGAATTTTGTCATCGCTGTTAGATATTGAATGTCATTTTCGATAATGACTCTTCAGGTCATTTTTGCCTTAATGTGTTCTTTATGTTGTTTAGACCATTTCTATAGCAACCCCAAGTCATTTATGACTTGCTGTCAGTAATTGTTCGGTTGCCTGGTTGTTCGTTTGAATTTTGTACAACTTTCCATGTTTTAGAGGCCTTGAAGCTTGACTTTAAGTATGTTTATCAACTAAATGACCTCAAAATGGAATTCTGAGAGTTCCATCATCTCTGGTATGACAAAATTAGGCTAGTAGCATGGTTGACACTAGTATGAAGGTGTTATTGGTGCAAGTCTGGACCATAAGCCGTTTTAGCCTTTAAAATTTTGCCTAAGGTTGACTTAGGTCACCATTCCTTGAAATAGCGCTCGGATAAAAATTCCGTCAGCACGGTTAGCTGTAGAATGCAAATTTTTGTCTAGAACTACCTTTCGTTCGAATCCCAATGCCTCCAGGCTCATTCCGAACCCCTCAATGGATTTTGGTTTAAAATGACCTATGGAAGTGGGACCCACTTTTTATCGAGATGACCTCTGATGGAAATTTCGAATTGGCAATTGATTCGGAATGTTGCATTTAGTAGGGTAGCAAATCTATTTTATTTTGGGAAAAGGGTCTGATATACCCTTCAACTTTATCATGTAGAGCTGATATACCCCTCGTTATATGCCCTTACCGTTATACAAACGGCTCACATATACCCCTGTTGTTACAAAATGGCTTACATATACCCTTCATTTAAGGGAAGTTAAAAAAATTAGTTTTAAATTTATATTTATTACTTTTATTTTTTATTAAAAATTATTCAGGGATATATGATTATTCTATCAAAGTTCAAGGTATATTTTAATTTTTTTAATGCATAAATTATTTTTTCATTTCTTCTATTATAATTATTTGAGTTTCTTGTTCTTATTTTATTTTTTTATTTCATTCCTTTGTTTAAAGAAAAAAAATTAAAACTATTTTTTTTGTCTATATTGTAATTTGATTTTTGTATTCGAAGAAAAAAATTTGGTCATCTATAATAAGTTTTACAAGAATATTAGTGAATCATAAATAAATTTGATTATCAAAATAATAATTTTAAATTAGTTATTGAAACAAAAAAAAATTCAAAAAAATATATTTCACGAGGATTAAATTTACTCGTATGGAATTATATATTGTAGAAAAAAATAATAAAAAGTTAGATTATAATTATCTTTTTTTTTCATTTCCGTTAGAGGAAAAGGATAATTTTTTTTTTCATTTCCGTTAGAGGAAAAGGGTATATGTGAGACATTTGTTTATAAGTAGGGGTATATATGAGCCACTTTCATAACAAGGGGTATATCAACTCCAAATGACAAAGTTGAGGGGTATATCAGTCCCTTTTCCCTTTTATTTTTATTGGGTTCCGAACGAATCCGAACACCCCGTCGGAGAGTTTGAAGAAATTAGCCACATGTGAAATATGGTGCAACTCTTTAGTGACCAGGTTTTTGACTTAATGGTTAGTGTTACGGGCTTCTTAGCTTCCGGGTTCGCCCTATTAAAACCCAAAACTTATATTTTATTACCCATTTTAATGGTGCGATATCTTGAGCTATGGAACTCCAATTTTCGAGATTCAAGAGGCTAAATTGCGATATTTTTAGAGGAAAACGATTTGATGAGCTCGGACAATTTTGAGGTCAATTTTGTAAAATACCTACTGTCACGCCCCGTTTTGTGACCTTGATTTAGGAACTTTTTATAGTTGTTTTCTTAGCCATTTTTGGTCCAATTTCAGTGATTTTTGAGTCTATCTTTAGTGGTTTTTCGTGAGGATTGTTGTGGTGTAATTGGTTTTTGCAGTTCGACCCTCGTTTTTGGTAAATTCTTGTAAATAACTTCTGTCATTGTTGTTGTTATTTGTTTAATATTGGTTATTTTTGTTGCATATTTGTGTTCAGACTGTTTCGAGCCCATTTTGGAACAGAAGTTCGGGGAGGCGTTTAAGAACCTATTTTGGGGGGTTAATTCGTGAACGTTCAGTGAGGTCTCACTTTTTTCATTTTGACCCCAAAATTGGTCCGTCTCCATTTCTTGTAATTTTAGTTTCTAAACGATCGTAATAACATTGTGACTCTATTTTTTATAGTTTGTAAACATTTTTAGGCCATTCGGAAAGGGAACGCTTCAGATAAGTGATATTTGGAGAGTGTGTGATCTTCGTACAAATAAGATATAGTTTCCTTCTCTTAGATTGAACTCAAACATGTGAATGCATGTTAATTAGTTGGGATTTATGTGAATACATGAGTAAATTTGATACATGTGTTTGAGACACAATGTGATGAAAATACTATACTTAGACAAATTATTCACATAAATAAATTATGTGTAGTCAGAAGGGAATATGATCAATTAACAAACTAATGAAACATCGAGGGGAGTAAGACCTATAGTCATATGAGAAGATAAAAAATGATGTTAACCCAACATATATGATTGGATATCCCATGAACTAGGTTCATATGGGTAATAACAAGTCATCAATTGATCAAGTAAATACTATTAAGTTATGTCTCTGCTATGATATGTGAATATAGTGTAATATGGCAAAGAAAAGTGTGGCAGAGTTAGAGCTCTTAATCCAAGTCATATTCTTTAGAGGTGGTGTATTGTTCTGCAGAATATGGACCTATATGAGTGTGAAGTGTGTCGCGTCTATGAAAATGTGATAGATTTCTAGATCACTCATGAATACAAGGACACACGCATGGCCGTTTAGCGGAAGACCGCGATTATGACAAAGGTTGTGAGAGTATAATAGGATTCAATAAGACGTTGGAATTACAAAAGATTTACTGGTTAATATAAGTTATAAATCTTACCAATTATTTTGTAACTTTATTCTTATTTTATCTAGGTTTGGTTCATAGTGTACAAACACCTGATTCAATGCATTGGACTCATACATGCAAACCATACAAAAATTATTATTTCACTCTATTTATTAATATTCTATTTGAGATATGAAGGGGGGTTGTTGGAAATATGAATCTAGTATATCAAAACGAAGTGTTCATATTATTTTCTATATTCATTATTTTAAATGGGTGTAAATTTTCTATTAATTAACCTATAAATCTATATTAATGTTGGTCAAAATATGACAGGTTTCCCTTTAATTGTCCTTCAAAACATTTGCCTTTATTCCTCATTGTTGTCATTAATACCTTTGTCTAAACTGTTGGTGGCTTTGGACTAAAGTATGGTTCTATAAGATTTTAATCTTCCTCAATCACGAAGGGACATTAAATACAATACATTTTGATAATAAGTATTTCCTTATATATATAATTTGTCTGTTCGATTTTGTTCTTTAAAATCTTTGTTAGTTTTGCTCCTAGTTTAATAATAGAAGAGATTGTTGAATCCTAGAGGATACACCTATATCAAGTGAAATATCCTTAAGGATATTTTCTTTCGACACACCTGAAGCTATTAGAATTTCCTACAAGAGTTCGTGCTGAAGTACAAGATTTGGTGAATTCAGTAAGTGTTTGTGATGAAGGTATTGTCCATAAGAATTTACAACACTATGATTGTTTATGCATGAATCGGGAGGATTCTATAATTTTCATGATAAATTTCCATGTAACCATGTTGAACCCATGTTTCAAAGGTGAAATCGATGTATATAAGTTTTAATCTATGAAAGGAGAATCTATGGGTTTATGTGTATTTTTGTAGGATTAATAATGTTCATGATAAATTGCTTTGAGATTGAAACATATGTGATGAGTATGATATGAATTTCATTGAGAGTGAATCATATGTTATAAGTGGTTGATTATTGTTGTAATTGTTGTGGAAATTTAGACTTAGACTAGAGGTGATAATCCTTGATCCTAAGTAAAAGATACGATATAAGTACCCATGTCATATAATAAAAAGACATGAGGTGTCTACCCATGACATATGATGAAAGGAAAGGAGGATATTACCCATGATCCTCAAGTAAGTTGTACAAGAGGAAACTACCTGTGATCCTATAGTAGCACGGACAAGAGGCAAGTACCCATGATCCCAACGTTAGAGTGGATAGAATGGGCGATTTCCCATGTTGCTTTTTAGTAAGCGAAGAAACGATGTCCCATCTCTTTAATATAAAAGTTATAATATGATATGGTAGGATATGATCTTGGATTGTCGATTTAATTTGCCTCCAATGATGAGTTATTACCCATGTCTTGAAATAAGTATGAATTGAGTTTACTTTAAGAAGTAATTGTTATATGTGAAATATGTAGTATGTGCTTTAGTTATGATTTATATCTTATTTTGTCTCACTGTTATGTTATGATTTCTCAACCTGTCATATTTAGTACATTTTTTTAGTAACACATATCTCATCTAAATGTAGGATCTGGCGTTCCAACTCTCATCCACGTGGTTTAGATTCCTTGTAGATGAAGAGTTGAAGATTGGTGACTCCTCATTCTTCCAAGGATATGACTACTAATTTCCTTATGTTCTTTTAATTTTTAGTTTTGAACACTGATGTATGGACTATGTCCCTAGATTCTATTTCACTAGATGGTTTTTCATACATCTGCATAAAGCCTCCACTTTGTTTTACAAAACTTTGGTTATGTTTGAAATGTTGTAAGTCTTAAATATTTTCTATTGTCTTAACTATGAATTCTAAATGGATTATATGAGGCCTCTCTTGATTTTTTACGCCATGTTTTATCGACGAGGTACCCCTAAGTCATGACAAACCTGGTAATCAAAGAACAATGGCATAATCTGAAGATAAAAAATCCCAATACTCAAACAAACAATCCTATTAGACAAAAAAATGAACTTCTGAAACTAACCGAACTAACCACATTCAAATTTGAGCATGTTTCCCAAAAATATTGACCAAATCCCATATTTTTGCCAAAAGTTAAAATTTTAAACACCTATAGAGAGAAACTGAAATAAAGCTTCAAATCCCAAACAAAATAATCCTATCAAATAAAAAACAATCTCAAAGCTACACACACTAACGACACAAACTGCAAATGAAAACGTCAAAATTCAAACAAACAAACCTATTAGAAAAAAAATGACATTCCAGAGCGAATCACGCAGATAAAGTTCCAATTTCAACATGTTTTTCAATAAATTTAGGTCAAGTTCAAGTTTTGCCAAAAGTTAAAAGTGAAAATACCTAACGACACAAACTTAAAATAAAAGCCTCAAACCTCAAATCAATCATCCTATTAGATATAAAAATGACCTTCCAAATCTAACCACGCTTATGAAATTTTAATTTGAGCATATTTACTAAAAATATTGAACAAATCCAAATTTTGACCAAAACATAAAAGTTAAAACTCCTAACAACATAAACTCAAAATGGATGCCTAAAATTGCACATAACGGTTTGAGAGTAGCTGTGGAACATTGGAGAACATCCGGCTGCAGCGATTGCTACCATAGTCAAGCCGAAATTGCTTACAAGACAATGAGTTTCCACGACACAGTATTTGTGATAAGTTCTTTATTAATTTAAAATTACAATCTAATATCAATGTTGTAGTACTTTTTCCAAAAATTTTAAAGCAACTTTCGAACATACAATATTGATAAATTGATATTTCTTTGAACAAAACTTTTAATGATTTGTCAAAACTTGAGCCTTTAAATTGAAATAATGTTAAACAATGGTCCCAAAAAGTTTTAATATTATTTGAACTATTAGAAGTTGATTATGTTTTATTCATAGAACTTTCTATGAATGGTTGTAACACTAATATTGATTCTAGCAATGTTATAACTGTTGATGATGTTAATAAAATGATGTTTCAAAAGGAAAACAAAATTGTTAGAGGACATTTCTAAATCATATGACTCATCATTTATTTGATTTATTGTTAACCTATAAATCTGGCAAAGAAATATGGTGTTGATGATGCAGGAAAGAAAAAGTATGTTGTGGGTCAATGGAATAAATTTCAAATGGTTGATAATAAGCGAATAATGGAACATGTTCATGAATATGAGAACTTTAATGTTGATGTTGTCAATGAGGACATGAAAATGTGTGAGATATTGAATGTTAATGTTCTGCTTGAAAAATTCCCACCATCACGTAGTGATTAAATAAATCAATAACAACATTAGAAAAACAATTTAACTCTCAAAGAACTTAGTTGTCACATGAGGACTGAAGAGGCGAACCGTCTCAAAGATAATATGGAAGAACTTTCTCTTAATTCTTCTAAAGCTAATCTTGTTTAATCTTCAGGTACTGTTGTAAAGACAAAATCAAAGGCAAACGAAAAAAAAGTCTCGAAAAAAGAACATATGAAGAACAAAAATCAATTTAACATTCCGTAGAGTGAGATTGAAAAATTTAAAGGGCCCTTGTATTGTTTGTGAATAAGTTATCAAAGAAGAGGGAATTAATCAAAGCAGGAAGGACAAGTGATGTCCAAGATAATCTTTCTTAAGGTAATGAAGTGATTGCTACTATAGTCGTTGAGGCAAATCTGATGGCAAACAAAACTAACCGGGTGCAACACACAGGTGCCTCAAGAATTTTTTCAAAAAAAAATAAATTATTTCATGACTTTGAGGATTCCACTGATGAAGAGTGTGTTTATATGGGTAAATCCACTACTTCTGGAGTTATGGATAAAGGAAAAATTTTACTTAGATTAACTTCTGGAAATACATTATTCTTGAACATAGAAACTTAGTTTTCAGAGCACTTCTCAACAAAGTAAGATTTAGACTTGTTTTTGAAGCTGATAAAATAATTATTTCTCGTGGAGGAGACTTTGTTGTGAAAGGATATCAAAGTGGAGGATTATTTGTCTTATGAACATTGTTCAAGAGATTGTCAATAATGAGAGTATTTCAAATTCTACTTATATTGTTGAGTCTATAAATTTGTGGCATGCTAGACCAGGTCATGTTAATATTGCTTAAATTAAAAGTCATAGGAAAATGGAGTTAATTCCTATGATAAAAATGATGATTTTTCTAAATGTACAGTAAATGTAGAAGCAAAGCATGCCAAGCAACCTTTCAAATATGTTATTATTAGAAAGATTGAATTATTTGAACTAATACATTCAGATTTAGTAGATTTAAAGAACAATATGAGTAAAGGTAGAAAAAAGTATTTCATTAATTTTTTTGATGTATTTTCTAGATACAATATGGTATATCTTCTTAAGTCTAAAGATGAAGCTAAAAACATGTTTTTGAAATTCAAAATAGAAAAGAAAAATCAATTAGATAGGAAAATCAATAGATTTAAATCTGATAGGGGCGCTGAATATAGTACTAAAATTCCATAATATTTTTGTGAGAAAAATGGTATTATACATGAGGTTAGTGTTCCTTATACTCCTCAACAAAATGGTGTATCTGAATGGGAAAATAGTACCCTTAAAGAAAATGATGTTTTTTATGCTTTTAAGATCTGGTCTATCAGACAATATGGGGGGAGAAGCAGTCTTATCTGCGTGTTATATTCTTAATAGTGTCCCACATAAGAAGTTAGACGAGACCTCATATGAGTTGTGGAAAGGGTTTGCTCCTAACTTGAAATTTCTAAAAGTGTGGGGGTGTTTGCTTAAGGTTGGTATACCTTATTTTAAACGTGTAAATATTGGTTCTATGAATTCTCATACTGTCATTATTCATTATGCTCAAAGTAGTAATGCATATAGATTTATATCACTAAGCGATAATTCTTTTTGTGAATCTAGAGATGCAAACTTTTTTGAGTATATTATTCCTTTTATAAATAATGTGTCAAATGATGTGCAAAACAATGCTTCTACATCTATGTCAGTCAATTCTCATGTTATGCCTTCTTTTAATGTTATTTCTAATGAGCATGAAAATGAACTATGAAGAAGTAAAAGACGTAGATTTAAGACTACTTTTGGTCCTTATTTTATCACTACTTTATTAATCAAAAATTTTGATATTAATGTTTTAAATGATGATATAGTTTCTATCTATTTAATAGAAGAGGACCCTAAAACTTATGATGAAGCAATGAGATCAATATAAGTTATATTTTTGAAAGAGACTATTAAAAATGAACTACACCCTATAGATTCCAATCATACTTGGGACTTATATGATTTTCCTAAAGGTTGTAATCCCATAAGTAGCAAGTGGATATTTAAGAAGAAATTGAGACCTAATGTAAAATTGCTAAATATAAGGCTAGACTTTTGATTATGGGTTTTAACCAAAAGAAAGGTGTCACGACCCAAAACGAGCCGCGAGTGGCACCCACACTTATCCTACTATGTGAGCGAACCAACCAATCTAAACCCCAACATTTTAACCATAATGAACAAAATACAATGCGGAAGGCTTAAAACTCATTAAAGAAACCAATTAAATAACTTCTAAAATTTATCAATCATTATCCCCAAAATCTGGAAGTCATCACCACAAGAACATCTATCCTCAAATTACTAAATCTAAGAGTATCTAAGAAGGTAAAATAAATAAGAAGCTAGTCCATGCCGGAATTTTAAGGAATCAAGACATGAAGAGGAAGATCCAGTCCAAGCTAGAAGCAATAGCTCACCCTGAAATCTGGCTTGGTGAAGACTGGCTAGAGTTGCGGTTGAGTTGAAGACGATGGTACGTTTGCTGCACTCCACAATTACCAAAAAAAACAAATACAAGTAGTGGTCAGTACAAGGCACAAGTACTGAGTAGGTATCATCGGCCAACTCAAAATAGAAAACAGTATATATCAGATAATAACATAAAATCAACTAATATTCTTAACAGGCGACATTAACAATTACCATGACCATTGGTCACAAAACCAAGCACGTCAATGAGGACTCAAGCCTCCCCATCATACTCATTTGGGAATTAGTTCTTTAGAATTTAGTATATTATCATAATTCAAGTTTCGTTATCTTTATTCCTCTTGTGTCGGTACGTGACACTCCGCTCCACTACTACTATCCTGGTGTCGGAACGTGACACTCCGATCCATATACTATCCTGGTGTCGGAATGTGACACTCCGATCCATATACTATCCTGGTGCCAGAATGTGACACCCGATCCATATACTATCCTGGTGTCGGAACGTGACACTCCGATCCTCATACTATCCTGGTGCCGGAACGTGACACCCGATCCATATACTATCCTAGTGTCGGAACGTGACACTCCGATCCTCATACTATCCTGGTGCCGGAACGTGACACCCGATCCATATACTATCCTGGTGTCGGAACGTGACACTCCGATCCATATACTATCCTGGTGTCGGAACGTGACACCCGATCCTCTATTACTATCCTGGTGTCGGAACGTGACACCCGATCCTCTAATCTCATTACTTTAGTTCATCAAGCATTCTTTTATACCAAGGCATCATCAATCTCATTACATTAGTTCATCAAGCCTTTTTTTATACCAAGGCATCATCATTAACAAAGTAAATTTAGGATTCAAGATTCAATAGCCTCATCATGCTAATTCATCACAATTATATAATCACATCATGTAAGCACACAATTAAGCATATAGAAGACTTTATAATACTACCCAACACATATCATTCGCTATTAAGAGTTTACTACGAATAGCATAAACCATAACCTACCTCCACCGAAGAATCGCGATCAAGCAAGCTACTTCCCAAGCCTTTTGTTCTCCTCTTCGTTTCTCCTCTCTCTCGTTCGTTCCTTCTCCCTCTCCTTGTTCTTTCTATTTTTCTTATTCAAACCCTCTTTCTTTTACCCTAATTAGCATATAATTAAGTATAAAAGATGATGAATTAACCCATTATTTATTTCAAGGTTATCTCTTTTAACCCCCAAGTAGTTAAATTATTAACATTAACCCACTAAATTTATAATTATTGCAGGAATAGTCCAAAACGCCCCTTAAAAACTTTTAATAGAAATCCGACCCCGCCTGGGTTACGCAATCTGTGACGGTCCGTCATGGCTGTGACGGTCCGTCCTGCAGGTCCGTCGCAAAGTTCAGAGAGTTAATTTCTGTGGAAAGACTTTTGACGGTCCGTCGTGCCTGCGACGGTCCGTCCTGCCATTCTGTCACGAAGTTCAGAGCGTCGATTTCAGTACCCTAATTTCAAAATTCTAAGTGTTTTGGAATGAAAACCCCCTCGACGATCCGTCATGCCCATGACGGTCCGTCGTGGGATCCGTCGACCAAGACTGTTTTTCCAGAAATAAAATCTGCTGCTCAAAACGACTAAACAGGTCGTTACAATAGATACCAATTTACCCATTGTTCGTCCTCGAACGATCCCAAGAAGAAAAACAAGGGCGAAAAGGAGTACCTGAATCTGTAAACAGGTGTGGGTATCTTTCTCGCATATCAGCCTCCTTCTCCCAAGTGGACTCTTCAACTGGTCGATTCTTCCATTGAACTTTGATGGATGCAATCTCCCTTGATCTCAGCTTGCGGACTTCTCTATCTAAAATAGCAACAGGCTCCTCCTCATAAGACAAATTCTCATCAAGCAGAACCGAATCCCAACGAATGATGTAGTTTCCATCCACATGGTATCTTTTCAACATGGACACATGAAATATCGGATGCACTCCAGACAGCCCTTGAGGCAAGGCTAATTCATAAGCCACCTCCCCTACTCGCTTAAGTACCTCAAATGGTCCAATATACCTTGGGCTTAGCTTACCTCTTTTACCAAAACGCATCACCCTTTTCATGGGCGAAACCTTCAGCAAAACTTGTTCACCCTCCATGAACTCCAAGTCTCTAATCTTTCGATCTGCATATTCCTTTTGCCTACTTTGCGCCGCTAAAAGTTTTTCTTGAATAGATTTCACTTTCTCTAATGAATCCCTCAAAAGGTCAGTACCCCAAGGTCTAACCTCAAATGCATCAAACCAACCAATGGGAGACCTACATCTCCTCGCATACAATGCTTCAAATGGGGCCATGTCAATACTGGAGTGATAGCTATTATTGTATGAAAACTCCGCTAAGGGTAAGAAGTTATCCCAATGACCACCAAATTCTATCACACATGCACGAAGTATATCCTCCAATACCTGAATCGTTCGCTCCGACTGACCATCGGTCTGAGGGTGAAATGCAGTACTAAGGTCCAACCTATTACCTAATTCCGCATGCAATGTTCTCCAAAACATAGAAGTAAACTGCGTACCTCTATCTGATATGATGGAAAGTGGAACTCCATGCAATCGAACAATTTCGGAGATATAGAGTTTGGCTAACTTCTCTGCATTGTAGGTCACCTTGACCGGAATGAAGTGAGCAGACTTAGTTAATCTGTCCACAATTACCCAAATAGAATCGAACTTTCCCAATGTCTTTGGAAGACCAACCACAAAATCCATTGCAATTCTCTCCCACTTCCATTCGGGAATGGGCATTCTATGAAGTGTTTCTCCGGGCCTCTGGTGTTCGTACTTTACTTGCTGACAATTTGGACACTTGGCAACAAAATCAACAATGTCGCGCTTCATTCTTCTCTACCAAAAGTGTTGCTTTAGGTCACGGTACATCTTGGTTGCACCAGGATGTATAGAATATCCGGAACTATGAGCCTCTGTAAGAATAGTGTGGATCAAATCATCAACACGGGGCACACATACCCTTCCATTAATCCTCAAAACACCTTCCTCATCAATTATTGCTTCTTTAGCCTCTCCTCGCAACACCATATCCCGAATTCGGCTTAGTTTCTCATCATCAAACTGTTTTCCCTTGATCTTGTCAAGAAAAGAAGATCTCGCCTCCACACAGGCCAAAAATCCTCCCTTCTCATTTACTTCTAGCCTCATAAAGTTATTAGCCAGGGTCTGAACCTCTCTAGCCAATGGGCGTCTGGAAACTTGTAAGTGGGCTAAAGTACCCATGCTCCCTGCCTTTCTACTTAAAGCATCTGCCACAACATTAGCCTTTCCTGGGTGATACAAGATGGTAACATCATAGTCCTTCAGTAGTTCCATCCACCTCCTCTGTCTCAAATTCAAATCCCTGTGAGTAAAGACATATTGTAGGCTACGATGATCCGTATAGACTTCACACATAACCCCATATAGATAGTGTCTCCATTGCATTAAGGCAAACACTACCGCGGCCAACTCCAAATCATGGGTCGGATAGTTACGTTCATGTACCTTTAATTGCCTCAAAGCATAAGCAATTACATTCTTCTCTTGCATTAGCACTGCACCCAAACCAGAATAGGATGCATCGCAATAAACAATGAAGTTCTTACCCTCTACTGGCAAAGTAAGGATAGGTGCAGTAGTCAGCAAGGTCTTGAGTTTCTGAAAGCCTTCCTCACATTCATCCGACCATACAAATGGAACATTCTGCTTAGTCAAGTTCGTCAATTGGGAAGCAATGGAAGAGAATCCCTTGACAAATTGACGGTAATAGCTAGCTAAACCAACAAAGCTCCTTATTTCTGACACATTAGTAGGTCTTACCCAATTCTTCACTGTCTCAATCTTAGAAGGATCCACCATCACTCCATCCTCAGAAACCACGTGCCCCAAGAAGGACACTGAATCTAGCCAAAACTCACACTTGGAGAATTTGGCATAAAGCTTTTTCTTCCTCTACAACTCCAATACAATTCTGAAATGCTCCTTATGTTCCTTCTTACTCTTGGAGTATATCAGTATATCATCAATAAATACGATCACAAAGAGATCCATATATGGCTTAAAATCCCGTTCATCAAGCTCATGAAAGAAGCAGGGGCATTCGTAAGACCAAAAGACATTACTACAAATTTGTAAGGCCTATACCAGGTTCGAAAGGTAGTCTTTGGCACATCCGTTGCCCGTATTTTCAATTGATGATAACCGGATCTCAAGTCAATCTTATAGAAGACACAAGCACCTTGTAACTGATCGAACAAGTCATCAATGCGAGGAATGGGATACTTGTTCTTAATAGTTACCTTGTTCAACTGCCGGTAGTCTATGCACATCCGAAAACTCCCATCCTTCTTCTTCACAAATTACACCGGAGCACCCCAAGGGGATGCACTTGGTCTAATGAAGCCTTTACTTAACAACTCTTGAAGTTGGGCCTTTAATTCCCTTAACTCCGTTGGGGCCATCGTATAAGGGGTACGGAAATGGGGCGAGTACCCGGCTCCAAATCAATGCAAAAGTCGATATCCCTATCCGGTGGCATACCAGGAAGGTCTGCAGGGAATACATCCGGAAACGCACGGACTACCAAAACCGACTCAATTGAAGGTACTTGGGTAGTATCTTCCCTGAGGTGTGCCAAGAACGCTAAACACCCTTTACTAACCATTCTCTTAGCACGGAGAAAGGAGATGATACGAACTAGAGTGGAAGTGTAGTCACCCTCCCATACTAACGGATCTGTCACAGGCTTGGCCAACGTTACAGTTTTAGCATTACAATCTAAGATTGCAAAATTTGGAGAAAGCCAAGTCATACCCAGAATTACATCGAAATCAACCATCTCTAAAAAAACCAATCTACATGAGTATTGGTCCCCACAAAAGTCACCAGACAAGACCAATATACCCTTTCAACTACCACAGACTCACCCACCGGAGTAGAAACACGAATAGGCATGTCAAGCAATTCACAATATAAATTAAGACCAATAGCAAATGAGGAAGATACATATGAAAATGTGGAGCCAGGATCAAATAATACAGAATCCATGCAATCACAAACCAAAAGATTACCTGTGATAACATCATCAGATGTCTCCTCTTCAGACCGCCCGGGGAAAGCGTAACAATGGGCCCTATCGCCTGTCTGCCCGTTGCCCCTACCATGTTGTGCTGTAGTGGCTCTAGTTTGCCCGTCACCCCGGACGTTTTGGTGACCACCATTACCTCGACCACCACGTCCTCCAGAATGACGGCCTCTTCCATGACCACCTCTACCTCTGACTATGGGAGGTCTGTAACTCTGTTTTGGACAATACCTCTTAATGTATCCAGTCTCCCCACATCCATAACACTCTCTGGATTCAAGCATCGGTCTCTGTGAGAATGACGAAGTCTGGGAATAACCTCCAACCTCAGAGAAATGTTGACTGGTCTGAGGTGGACCCCCAACTACAGTCTGTAGTGAAGACTGAATGGGTCGGGTTGGATAACCTCCTGAACCCTGCCCTCTGGAGTAAGAACCATTAAACTCACCTCCCTTACGAAACCTTTTTGATGTCGAGTCCATGGTGAAGTCATCAGGCTTCACTCCTTCCACCTCTATCACGAAGTCTACCACTTCTTGAAAGGATTTTGCTGTAGCCGCTACCTGTAAGGCTGAAATCCGCAATTCGGACCTCAACCCCTTCACAAAAAGGCGAATCCGCTCTTGTGGACTGAAACAAAGTTGGGTGGCATACCTGGATAATGCACGAAACTTAGCCTCATATGCACTAACCGACATCCTGCGTTGCTCTAGGCTCAAGAACTCATCTCTCCTCCTATCCCTCAAGGTCCGGGGGATATACTTCTCCATAAATAAGCTAGAGAATGACGCCCAAGTCATAGGTGGTGCCTGTGCGGGTTGACACTCAACATGTGACCGCCACCACATTTTGGCATTTCCCTGAAACTGATAGGTTACAAACTCAACGCCAAATCGTTCCACTATGCCCATTTTATGTAGTAACTCATGACAATCAACCAGAAAATCGCAAGCATCCTCAAATTCAGCACCTTTGAAGACTGGAGGTTTCAATTTCAAGAACTTACTGAAAAGTTCATGCTGATCACTTGTCATTATGGGCCCTGTAGTCAAACGAGGAAACGTGCCTATTTCCAATGAGGCATCCATGCGGGGAGCCTCAGCAGAGACCTGTCGTACTTCCGGCACCTGAGGTGCTGGCGCAGAAAACACTGGAGGTGTCTGGCCTTGATCAGATAACCCGCTAAGATAAGCAAGAACCTTATTAATCATCTCTAGGGTAGGTTGGGGTGGCAATTCCTCATTCTGCACTTGCTCACTTCCCCCTTCCTCACCCTCTCTTACTACTTCCTCAGTCGGTGGAGGAGTCACCGCCCTAGTACTAGATGGGCCAGGTTCTTGTCCTCTTCCTCTAGAGGACGTCCTCCCGCGACCTCTACCACGTCCTCTCGCCACTACTCCTCTTCGCGCGACAGCCCCAGTGGCTGGCTCAGTTGTATCTTGTCTTGCCGGTGTGGGTGTTGGCGCCGTTGTTGCTCTAGTTCTAACCATCTGCGAAATAGAGTGAAGATGGTCATATACCAATTTGTATCACCTAGATACCAATTGGATCCAAGTAATAGCACGAAAGAAAGAAAGAAAGAATGGAATTTTCCAAATGTCTTATAGCCTCTCAAAGAAAAGTAAAGGTGTCCCCCTACCGTTCCTTAAGACTCTACTAGACTCGTTCTTGTGTGATGAGACCAACGAACCTAAGGCTCTGATACCAAGTTTGTCACGACCCAAGACGATCCGCGAGTGGCACGCACACTTATCCTACTATGTGAGCGAACCAACCAATCTAAACCCCAACATTTTAACCATATTGAACAAAATACAATGCGGAAGACTTAAAACTCATTAAATAAACCAATTAAATAACATCTAAAATTTATCAATCATTACCCCCAAAATCTGGAAGTCATCACCACAAGAACATCTATCCTCAAATTACTAAATCTAAGAGTATCTAAGAAGCTAAAATAAATAAGAAGCTAGTCCATGCCTGAATTTCAAGGCATCAAGACATGAAGAGGAAGATCCAGTCCAAGCTAGAAGCAATAGCTCACCCTGAAATCTGGCTTGGTGAAGACTGGCTAGAGTTGCGGTTGAGTTGAAGACGACGGTACGTTTGCTGCACTCCACAATTAACAAAGAAAACCAAATACAAGTAGGGGTCAGTACAAGGCACAAGTACTGAGTAGGTATCATCGGCCAACTCAAAATAGAAAATAGTATATATCAGATAATAACATAAAATAAACTAATATTCTTAACAGGCGACATTAATAATTACCATAACCATTGGTCACAACACCAAGCACATCAATGAGGACTCAAGCCTCCCCATCATACTTATTTGGGAATTAGTTCTTTAGAATTTAGTATATTATCATAATTCAAGATTCGTTATCTTTATTCCTCTTGTGTTGGTACGTGACACTCCGCTCCACTACTACTATCCTGGTGTCGGAACGTGACACTCCGATCCATATACAATCCTGGTGTCGGAACGTGACACTCCGATCCATATACTATCCTGGTGCCGGAACGTGACACCCGATCCATACACTATCCTGGTGTCGGAACGTGACACTCCGATCCTCATACTATCCTGGTGCCGGAATGTGACACCCGATCCATATACTATCCTGGTGTCGAACGTGACACTCCGATCCTCATACTATCCTGGTGCCGGAACGTGACACCCGATCTATATACTATCCTGGTGTCGGAACGTGACACGCCGATCCATATATTATCCTGGTCTCGGAACGTGACACCCAATCCTCTATTACTATCCTGGTGTCGGAACGTGACACCCGATCCTCTATTCTCATTACTTTAGTCCATCAAGCCTTCTTTTATACCAAGGCATCATCAATCTCATTACTTTAGTTCATCAAGCCTTCTTTTATACCAAGGCATCATCATTAACAATGTAAATTTAGGATTCAAGATTCAATAGCCTCATCATACTAATTCATCACAATTGTATAATCACATCATGTAAGCACACAATTAAGCATATAGAAGACTTTATAATACTACCCAACACATATCATTCGCTATTAAGAGTTTACTACGAATAACATAAACCATAACCTACCTCCACGAAGAATCGCGATCAAGCAAGCTACTTCCCAAGCCTTTTGTTCTCCTCTTCGTTTCTCCTCTCTCTCATTCGTTCCTTCTCCCTCTCCTTGTTCTTTCAATTTTTCTTATTCAAACCCTCTTTCTTTTACCCTAATTAGCATATAATTAAGTATAAAAGATGATGAATTAACCCATTATTTATTTCAAGGTTATCTCTTTTAACCCCCAAGTAGTTAAATTATTAACATTAACCCACTAAATTTATAATTATAGCAGGAATAGTCCAAAACGCCCCTTAAAAGCTTTTAATAGAAATCCAACCCCGCCTGGGTTACGCAACCTGTGACGGTCTGTCATGGCTGTGACGGTCCGTCCTGCAGGTCCGTCGCAAAGTTCAGAGAGTTAATTTCTGTGGAAAGACATGTGACGGTCCGTTGTGTCTGCGATAGTCCGTACTGTCATTCCGTCACGAAGTTCAGAGAGTCGATTTCAGTACCCAAATTTCAGAATTCTAAGTGTTTGGAATGAAAACCCCCTCGACGGTCCGTCGTGCCCATGACGGTCCGTCGTGGGATCCGTCGACCAAGACATTTTTTCCAGAAATAAAATCTGCTGCTCAAAACGACTAAACAGGTCGTTACAAAAGGTCTTTATTACTTTGATACTTATTCTGGTGTAACTAAAATTACAACTATTAGGACTCTTATTGCTTTAACCGCTATTCATGATATAGTGGTACATCAAATGGATTTTAAACAAAATTTCTAAATGGTGATTTAGACAAAAAGATCTAAATGACTCAGCCTGAGATTTTGTGGTTCTAGGACAAAGAGGATAAAGTATGCAAAAACTGAGAAAGTCCTTGTATGGACTTAAACAAGAACCTAAAAGCAATGGTATGAAAATTTTAATATCACATTAGTGAATAATGACTTTATTGTAAATTCGTATAATTCATGTGTTCATTCTAAGATAATACGTTTAGATTGTGAACTTATATGTTTATATGTGGTTGACACGTTAATCTTTGGTTCTAATGTGAATGTTATTAATGAGTCAAAAAACTTTTTGTCTTCTAAATTTGAAATGAAAGACCTTGGTGAAGCAGATGTGATTTTAGTATTTAAAATCAAAAGAACTCCTAATGATTTCTCTTTGTGTCAGTCTCATTACTTTGAAAAGATATTAAAATTTGTTTTCCTGTTTTTATGTATTTCAAGTGAGAACTCCTTATCATCCTAGAATACAATTGAATAAGAATAAAGAATCTAGTCTTTCTCAAACTGAATATGCTAAAATAATTGGGAATGTAATGTTTCTCATGAAATATACTTGGCCTAATATAGCTTATGATGTTAGTAGATTGAGTAGATATACGCATAAATTCAATCATGAACAGTGGAATGCTCTTCAACTATTGTTAAGGTATTTAAGAGGTACTATGAATTGGTGTTTCCATTTTATCAAATTTCCTTTTGTTTTAGAAGGTCTTTGTGATGCAAACTTGGTAACTGAAAATGATGAAGTTAACTCCACCAGTGCCTATGTGTTTACTTTGGGTGCAGGTGCTATTTCGTGGATAATGAAATTCTAGAGCTAATTGCGCTAACAAAGATCAAATTTGAGCAATTTGAGCATGTTTTCCGAAAATTACCTAATTCAAATTTTATCCAAAAAATAAAAGTAAACACGCTTAACGAAATAAGTTTAAAATAAAAGTCTCAAACCCTGAACTAACCATCCTATGATACCAAAACTAAACTAATATGACTAACCACGATGACAAAATTTCCATTCGACTACGATTATCAAAAATATTGACCAAAGTAAAATTTCGGGAAAAAATTAAAATTTTAAATGCCTAGCATCACAAATGAGAAATGGAAGTCTCAAAACCCAAACTCTCTAACTTATTACATTAAAATGACCTTCCACATGTAGCTGCACTGACTTAATTTTCATTAATGCAGGTTTATCAAATCTATGTACCGAAGTTAAATTTTTGCAAAATTTATAAGTTAAAACACCTAACTGCACACACTAAAAATGAAAGTCTTTAATCTCAAATCAACTATCCTAGTAGATAAAAATGACCTTTAAAGTTAATTACGATGATGGAATTCTCATATGAGCACATTGAAAAAAACATTGACAAAAGTCATCAAATATAAAACAACTAACAGCACAAATGGAAGCCTCAAAATGTGAACCAACCTTCCTATTAGTTTAAAATTACCTTCCAAAGCTAAAGGCATATAGAAAGTTCTAATATAAGCATGTTTACAAAAAATGACCAATGTCAAGTTTTGGCTAAAATTTTAATGTTAAAATGACTAACGACAAAAACTGAATATTAAAGCCTCAACGCTTGATGTTGATTTACAATAAAAATTACATTTAGTTGATAAATCTACCAACCATTAAAATACAAGTTAGTAATTAATAATTTACCAATAAATTTTATCACCGTTGGTAATAGTTAGTATTCAAAAAATCATTCTTATGTAATTTTACCAACTAATAATTAATATGTTGGTAAATTTTATCAATGGATTAATGATCGGTTGGTATAATACTAACTATTCGAATGATGTTAGTAATTTACAAACTACAATCTTTAGTCGTCGGTAAATTTTTCAAATAATTGGATATTGGCTGGCCGTTTTTACCAATAAATTATATTCGTTACTAATTTACCAAAATATTTATATTTGATTGGTAATTTAGCAATAAAGTCTTATCATTGGTAAATGTTTGGTTCGTAATTCATTGGTAAAATGTAAATAAATAATTAATTTTTTTTCATATTTACCTATAGCATCTCGCAAATTGAAATATCTAGGAAAAAGATTAGAACTTGAAATAATCATTTTTGGACATAATTAAAAATCAGGAAAATTTTTCAAGTTAGGAAAAGTTGAGTTTTAGTCAACTTCAATTGGTCATAATTTCTTGCTCAAGATGATTTTGATGTATTTATAGATATTATTGGAATGATCTTGGAATGATCATTCGACGCCACAGAGTTAGCACAATTCCGAGTTCATATCAGTAAGTTATGCCCTTTTGAAGTTAGATTTTTCGGTTAAGAAATTGGCCAATCTGAATTTTAGAAGGGTAGTTTGGTCTTTTTCCTTACCCAACAAATTAAATCCGTTTATAGTAAATTTATTGGGGTCAAAATTAGTATTTTTAGTTTACAGTTTTGAAAAAAAGAATTAGGGCTTTTGGAGAAAGAACACAAGAGAAAAAGCAAGAAATACCAAGCACGATGGATTTTAGTTATGGATTCGCAAAGAAAATTGATCCTACAAGGTATGTGATTCTTTCATAGCATTGGGTTAATTCACCCACGCGATAATCATGTTAAGATCAGTGCAATTCATCCTAAATAGTTTAATAGTTGATGTTCTTTACATATATTCTTGAATTTTGAGTGTTGTTCTTGAATTGGGTCTAATTGTGGAGTTTGTTAGATTTTTACCTTGAGTTTTAAAGTTTTATTGAGTTAGGTTCTTTAGTACATAATATGGATGTAGGCATCTAGAATTAATTTGAGAAAAATATCGTTTAGGAAAATTGGGGCTGTGAAATGTAGAAGAAGAAAATCAGAAAAGGCATAGGTACAAGGTCCGTCACTGAACAAAATTTCTCCACGTCACGGTTAGGATGCGGCCTCCTCGTTCTCAAAATTGAATTTCGCCATTAATTAATTATGACATCTCCGCGTCTCCTACTTGTTTCAAGATGGGTATTTCATGAATTTCTCATATTTCGATATCTAAGATCACTCTTAAAATACATGAGATATTTCCAAACTCAAATCGTTATCTTTGAATCAATAATCTACTTGAAGGATCTGTTAAGAGTCAAGTCAAGAGCAGTTAAGATCAAAGTTAAGAGAAGTAAAGATTCAACTAAGACAAGTTCATTTCAAGTTTTCATAAGTCATCTACAAAAGTGTAACTTTGTTTTAAGACTTATGTTTTGAAGATGATTAAAGAGTAAGAGAAAATTTCATTTTTAAAAAAATGATATATTTGAACTAAGTATTCCCAAGAGTAAGGTTTTTCACATTTAAGATGAGAGGAAACTGAGATTTCCAAAAGAGTTTTAAACAGAAAACAGGGAACATTGATTTTAAGAGAGCTTTTAAGCTATGTTTGAGTGATTATCTCAAATCAGAGACGAAGTTATTTCAAAAAATATATGAGCTAATTATATTTTGGGAGTAGTCAACGATATGGGGATGCGAGTTCATATAAACTCAAACCCCTATAAACCAAGTAGCCGTCATGGGCATAAAAATGGTCAGACATGATTCCTTAGTACTTTTTAGAATAGACTAGTGGATCAATTTAGTAGTTAAGATTCTATACTTATGGAAAGGTATAGGACGATACATTGCAACGTGACGTAAAATTTTGTAACATCACTTAAACTCATAGTGATGGTTGTCGGTTAGAAAATCTCCCATATGATTTATTCTACTTTTTATATAAGTAAGGTAAAGTACGTTATTGTTTTATAAGTAATGAACTAAGACTATTTCCAGTTATTTTATATATATATATATATATATATATATATATATAGAATGTGATTTAATTACTTTATATTGAGTTTAGTTATTTATAAGTTGAGAAGAGACAAGGTAAGTGTTACTTTCATAATCTCTTTCAAGCCTATGTTTGTTAGTATTCCAACTAGTACACTAGTACATTCAATGTACTGATGTCAGTAGTCCTGCATCATATTATGACGCAGACGCAAGTAACGAGGATTAGCACCCAGCGCTCCGTTAATCCAGCTTGAGCATTTTAAGTTTGTTGGTGAGCCTCATTGAATTTCGAATGACTCTTTTATCTGCTTACAAGTTTAGTTCATTAGGCTGTTGTAGGGTTTGTCTCAACATTCATCAAAGTTGTTTAGAGGCTTCATAGTCAATCATACGTTGGTCCTACAGTCTTTTCGGTGTGATTATCTTATGTTAGGACTTGGGTTTTCCTTAATGTACAAGTTGAATGTTCATTTAAATATTGCACTTTATTTCATAAATATATATATTTATTGATTTAAGTTCTCCACTATGTAAGAAAGTAAGGCTAGTGGTCCGCTTGAGGCCAGAAATGATTTTTATGTGCAAGTCACCCCTAGGATGTAGGCTCAAGTTATGACAAAATTTGTATTAGATCCCAGAGTTCAAGAGTCCTAGGGAGTCTTTGAAGTTGTTTCTATTGACTCCTAGTTATCGGTGTGAAGCACGCCACTTCTATGATTATGGGGTTGTAACATTTAGAAATTTCTTCAATTCTTCATATTCCTTTCATGTACTACAGTTTGATAACTAATATTTTCTCTCAAATTCCTGCTTCCGCATGTTAAAGATAATCATTCCTCCACGAATAGAAGTCAGAGGACGTCCAGCTAGGAGGAATATATTAGCCGAGGATCAAGGAGTAGCCAATGCACCTGAAGTGTAACCCTAGGAACAAAATTACTAATGCCGAGTTTCGAGTTGCGATAAGGATAATTATTCAAGATGTGAGTAATTAGTTTGGGAACAGAGAGAAGCTAGGCAGAAAGTAGTTGACACCTCAAGGACCCGATAATTATTAAGGATGAATCCTCCTAGTTTCAAATGTGTGAGGACTACAAAGGATTCGAAGAACTTTAATGAGGAATTGGAGAGGGTATTTGATGTTATGCATGTTGTTGATACTAAGAGAGTTGACCTATTTGCATATCAACTGACGAGTATTGTTAGAACTTGGTTTCATCAATGGAAAGAGGGTAGATATGAGGATGCACCACCTGCAAATTGGGCCTATTTGGAGGTAGCTTTCTTGGGGAATTTCTTTCCCAGAGAATTGAAAGAGGCTAAGGTGTGAGAATTTCTTGCAATGAACAAAGATTCTCTACGTGTGCACGAGTATGGGTTGAAGTTCACCCAACTATCTCATTATGGTCTAGATATTTTTAAGGACATGATGAGCAAGATGAGCTTGTTTATTGCTGGGTTACGTAGTCTATCAAGCGTGGAGGGAAGAGCAGTGATGTTGGTAAGTGACATGGACATATCATTGTTGATGTTTTATGTGCAACAGGTTGAGGAAGAGAAGATGAGAGATAGGGAAGAGTTCATAAATAAGAAAGCAAAAATAGGGAATGAGTCTGGGCGGCAGAAGGGTAGTGTGTTATTCGTCCTTGCAGAAGTAAAAGGGACTTGCACCATACACCTTGGTTGTGGAAGGTAAGTCAATTCCCATGTTTTACAAGGATAAAGAAGAGTGGACAATAGATCTAGGGAAACATTTAGATACAAAAATTGAGTCTTTCATTCGATTCTTGAGGGAATCTGAACTTGTTGGTTTTGATTGTGATGAGCCCTATCGAACAAAACAGGTAGCAAAGCAGTTTTGATATGATCAAGACTTTCCTAAAGGGATTCCTCACTCGCCTTCAGGTCTAGAGCTTGTTTGGTACAACTACAGAAGACCTACTAATTGTGATTTAAGATTATACTATATGTATAGGCTTTTTGGGCCTTATGTAACTACAATGTATTTGAAATAATGGACAAATGAAACTAATTCGTATGTATGTGATGTGTCTCCTGAATTAACGAAAGAATGTCAAGATCAGAATTACGTTGAAGTTCCTCTTAATTTTTCTTTACATTTGAAAACCACTATTTGGAAAACCTCCATAGATGAATTCTCCTTGTAATTTTCTATTGTGCAATATACTCATTGAATGAGGAGAAAAACTAGGACAAACTTTGGGGTAATTCTCCACTTGAAAATCTTTCTATAGATTAGGAAGACTATTACAAACATCCCGATTATTTTCGTTTCTCCATCATTGCAAATACCGGGTAGTTCCATCCGGTTCGTACAAACTAGATGAATAGTATAACCTCAAATTAGAATTGATAGAGCTTCTGTAGTTGTACGAGGCATGATTTGGATTTAAACACAACTTAGAAATCTATTTAGGGAAGTCTTTATTGTATCCATACTGCATTGCTACCGGATTTGGTCATTATTTCTCTTGACAATCAAAACCAACAAGCTCATATTCCCTTAAGCATGGAACGAAAGACTCCATTTTATATCCAAATGTTGCCGTCCAACCATTGTCCAGTCTTCTTTATCCTTATAAAACATGAGAATTGACCAACCTACCACAGCCAAGGTGTATGGCCTCCATCGAAACACTCTCCGGATGAGTCAATAATAGCCATGACATTAATAACACCCGATTCCTTCATATTGTGCCATCAGCGTTTTCTCACCCCTCTAAAAAAGAACAAACTTGAAAAATGAAAAATGGCGACCAAAGACTATTTTAAGAATGTAAAATCTATACTCGTTTAGATCTCTAATTTATTCAAATAGGGCGAAACATCGTACTGACTCAAAATAATAAGTCATTATCTAAATTTCTAAAGAACTTTAAGAATAAACGGATTTTAAAAAGGATTCTCCGCCTAATTTTAGAAAAAACTAAGAAACAAATTAAAGTGACATACGAAACCAAGAAATTCTACGTAAGGTGTTCAAGTTATTTTCAAAGGAAAGGTATTAAAAATCCTTCGAAATCCACAATTATGGGTGTCCCAGAATTCATTTTTTGAAATTGATGAGGATATAAAAACAAATATATGAGTGCAATAAATATGCAATATTCACAAGTAAATTTATAAAACAATAATATAAGAATTGGCATAAACTTGCATTTCGTCAATAATATATAATAACAAATAAAAAAATATTACTTGATCTCCATTCAAATTGATTCAAAAGGACGCAACCTCGGGTAACTTTAAAGACACTTAGTAAAAGTGTTAATACTAAATGAATATAAATAATAATAAATAAAATAAACAATAATTTTAAAAATAAAAACCCGTCGTATTAACATGGAAGACCTTGAAAATCGATTATAAGTTCTCCATTAGTCCAATTTTGACATACAATGTATAAAAATCTAAACGAAATTTCCATCTTTATAATATGGAGGTCTTCAAAGCCGATTGAGATATTTTTTCATTGGCCAATTTTGACTACCAAAGGAATTTACTAAAACACAAAAAGTCTAACAACACCAACTGTTAAAATAATAACACGACTAATAATAATAAATGAGGGTGTTAAATTTATATTTCGAATGCTGGTTGTGCTTTCCGTGAAGTTGGTTGCTCCATTAATCATGAGCTGGTGATGGATCTTGAACGGAAAGAGGGGGCGGTAGTTTATTGTTCTATGGTGGTCTGAGGTGGAGCTTGGATTTTTGTCTAGTATGCTAGATTTTGTTCTGTTGGTGTTAGGATGGGAATATGTAAAAAGGAGACGAACAATTTGGGTTTTGGGGTTTCGTATATTGTTGGCAAAAAGGGTGAAGGGATATGGTGTTTTCGGTGTTTGTGGTGTACATTTGGATCTGAAAAATGGATGTTCGTTCGGAGGTCTGTCAAGGTGGTTCTCCACAGTTTTGGTTGAAGCTGGCTGATAGTGGTGGCATTTGGTGGATTTCAGTTTAGGCAATGATTGCTTGGAGAAGATTGGAAATGAGGGTTGGGTGGTGGCTGCTTTAGTGCTAAAATATAGGAGGAGAAACTTTTAGGGTTTTTTCTATTTTGGAATGTTTTTATTCCTCTAGTATAAAAATACTATCCTCCACCCTTGAATTAATTACTAAATTCTGGTTCAAAGAGAGTATTGAAACCACTCAAACTACAATACCATTATTTTAAAACTGTGGCCAAAACCACCGGTTAATACCATTTCTATGTATGAAATCTTTTCCATATTTGAATGAATTTTTAGACTCTGCAAAATATTAAAATGAATATTAAAAAATGTAAAGGAATTAAATGAGTATTAAAAACAGTATAACGAACATAACCAATGACATGTAAAAAGTGCAAATTAACAAAAATAATAATTTAATATCAATGAAGAAATATCTGAATGTATTTAATAGGCCGTGACAAGAAGTAATGTAATTAATATTAACACATTAACAATTTTAAGTTCTGATAAATAAAGATAACTATCTATAAACTTATTATAAAAAGTCTATTTCTACTTGTCGTATCTAATGAAACCATTATTACAACCTGTTTCAATAATCCCAGATCCTTATATGTACTAGCAAGAACAGCAAGAGCTATTGGGAAAGACAAAGTCAATTCCCTAAATGGTCACCCAAGTTAAGAGAAATGTCTTAAAATATCATTTATGTTTCATTTAAGACAAAAATATTACTCAACTATCACTATTTTCCTCAAAATATATTTGACATTTCAAAATCATCACTCTCTCCTAGTTGGCATGATATGTCATTAAATTTCTTTTTTAATAATAGACTTATTTGATTCATTGAACCCATTAAACTAAAATAATGATCAAATTATTTTTTTAAAATTTTTTTATTAGTTTATTAAGAATAAATTTTCATACATAAAATTTGTTATCATACATAAACTTTTTATTTTTATGTTATGAAGAATACAATTTAAAAATGTACTATAATTTTATTAATTTTGAATACTTATAAATAGTTATATTCAAAAAAATATTGATATATAAATCACTCATGAACGCTAATTTACATCAATAAATCATAAGTTTTATGATAAATCAATAATATTAAAGGTCTAAATACTTAAAATTTTGACATCCATATATACTTAAAATTTTGTTTTTAAAAAGAAAAAGTAACTGAATGATATTATATTCTTTATCCATAAGAAATACTAAATACATCAGATGTCTTCTTAAATTTTAGTTGATATGCCTAGTCATTAAATCATCATTTTGATAAATAATAGACCTATTCAATTCATTAAATTTATGTCTCTACAAAATAAATATATAAATTAAATGATAATTTATGAAGATTATAAGAAAATTTTTTTGAACAAGTCTAGTGACTTTATATATTGTCACAAAAAAAAATTAATGAAAAAATCTCTGTGTGCACTTATTACATGATAATTTTAAAATTCCTAAGTAAATTATTCAAAAAATTTAAGCAATTTGTTTTGTAAAAGTATTTAGAAATATGTAAGATTGACAAAAAAATGGTAAGAAAGAGAAAATTATTATTTATCTTTTTTTAATCTAATTTTTATTTTTTATTCTTTTATTTTATATTATATTATAGGTATAATGCACAAGTACCCCCTCAACCTATGCTTGATATCTCAAAGACACATTTTATTTTCCTGGATAACATAAAAAAAAGTTAATTATGGTAAAAGAATTTAAGTATGAAAATTTATTTTTAATAAATTAATAAAAAAATAAAAAATAATATGATCACTATTTTAGTTAAACGAATTTAGTTAATTAAATTTTCTATCATTAAAAAAGATTTTAATGACATGTCATGTCAACAAGGTAAGAGTGATATTTTGAAGTGTCAAGTATAATTGAAGAAAAATAGTGGTAGTTGAGTGATATTTTGGTCCTAAATGAAACATAAATGATATTTCAAGACAATTCCCTCAAGTTGGGTGACAATTTAGGGAATTGACTCGGAAAGACAAGCACAAAATAAATGAGCTTAATAGGGCAATAGCCACTGAAAATGTAAGTCAGAACTTTAATATTTATTAGAACAAAGAGAAGATAAATTTATGCAAGAACAAAAAGTTTGGGTAACAAACAAATCAACCATGTAAGAAAAATAAATCAACACACAAGATACCAAATTTTAACGTGGAAAACCTCTTCGGTGTGAAGAGTAAAAAAGACAATGCCAAAGATATAATAAAGTAAACAAGAGTTGCTAAAGTGTTCTCGAAAAATGGACAACAACAAAGTGCCAAACAATGACCAACTAAATTACAAGATAGCACCAAAAACGAGAAAAATCTAGAGCTACACGACTCATACTCACCATTTTTCAGTTCTCAATCTAAGAGTGAATTGAAAGAACAAGCTATCAAAAAAAGCTCAATCGTATAATGAACGAAGTGGGAATCGCAATTTGAAATTGACTACTAGGACTTGTGCTAAAATCTTCACTCTAACACTATTCTCTCTATATGAGTTATCTCAATTTCTTATGCTCCTTCTAAAATAAAACCTAAAAGAAAGTATTACACATGTACCCTAATATTGAGCTTATAATCAAAGTCAGGTAGTCAAATTGGGCTAAATTAATCCATAAAGAAAAGGAAGGACGACTCAAAATCTTCAACTTTTATTTATCTGCATAGGAAGGAAAAAAGTCCCAAACCAAAAAAGAGCAAGTTATTGTCGCATACCTCTTGCTAGATTAACAACTAATGAGAAAACAGGAGCACCTATTTTACATGGAACAAATCTTGATAACCAAAGAAAAAGAAAAGATTTATCTTTATATTCCTTACCACTATTCATGAAAATAATCAACCACCTTCTCTAATTATTAGTCTTCAATCCGCTAAGATCCTTCACGCATTTTAAAGATTTTCTTTAATCTCTACAAACTCAGCAGATTGATGGAGGGACAAAACAGAGTCACCCAAATCAGAAGACCTTTCAAAAATTATCATGCCTTCAAGAGTAACAGTAAATTCATCCCACAAAAACACAAAAGTTATAGTCTCAAAGCACCACCTTTCTGCAACCATAAAATAAATTTTTGATTTGTCTTTACTCTATAAACTAAACTTTTCATAGCTTCGTAAATTCATGCAACTTTCGATACAAGGTGATGGATAACCTCCATCATTTCAACATATTATATTCTTTCCATTTATTTGTGGATTCCTCTATCAATCGCAACCATGAAATGAGACTTTCAATGGCAAATATATTCGGATGGAAAAACAATTAAAGGAGGCTTCAAATTCGGTCCTTCATTCAAAGAAAAAATTTGATTTAAGAAATGGGCATTTCTGATTTATGGGATTCACCAACTTTTGCAACTAATATCTCGTCTTTTTTATCCATCATTGAATCTTCCATCGATTCTTTAAAATGCATATTTAACCTGAAAATGGTTTATAGTTCTGGTGTGTTTCTCTTTACAAGTTTAAGATGAGAATGACTGCTACAAATGGTTTATACTGAGTATGGTTTACTTTTCATAATATTCTTTGTCCTTTAGTGAGTATAAACTTAAGATTATACGTGCACTGAAATTGAGGAACTATATTTTTCTCGGGGTGTTATACATAAAAATAAAATAAAAGCTGCGAGTAAATTTAGGAATTGTGTAAATAGAATATATATAATAAAACTTTTAACCAATCTACATAGTATATATTTTGAATACATGTTGTTCAGTCATTGATGATAATGGATATTATTTAATCTTATGTATATGAGCTTTTAACATTAATCCCGATTAAAAAAGATTATTGTTGTAGAATATCTGTCAACGTAAAAATGGTGAAATGTGATGGAAATAACAACAAAATATGAAAATCTTTCTAATTATGACATATATTCACTTAATAGCATTGATCAATTCTTAATGTGAATCCAAAACTTATTTAAAAACAGTTTAGAAAAAACCACTCTTTCGTGGGATATTTATACAGAAAAAATATGAACTCGGATCATCAATAATCATTTGATATAATACTTTGTAATATACGTAACACATAGTATCTATATATTTTTAGTGGAGCGGTGGGAGTTTACTCTTTTTGAATATATATGGCTCTACCACTGATGGCAATGTGTATTACATAAATTTTATGTGCATGACCTTCATTTCTATGTCGTGATAGAGGAAAACAATTGTAGTAGACCTACAATCAATCTCATGAATTTTGTGATAAGCATAAAAAAATGAAATATTACCTGTTGTAAGCTTTATATTATATCATAAGGTAAATACATATGTTACCTAAACTTCAGCTGAATGAGCTTTCAATTCTATTTCCATGTAGAGGAATATAATTGTAGTAGGCTTATTGCCAACATAATATTAGTGAATTTGTAACGACTTGTTTAGTCGTTTTGAGCAGCAGATTTTATTTCTGGAAAACTGGCTGAAACGACGGACCCCACGACGGACCGTCATGGTCACGACGGACCGTCGGAGGGTCTCGTTTCAAAACACTTAGAAATTCTGAAATTCGGTACTAAAAATCGACTCTCTATACTTCGTGACGGACTTGCAGGGCGGACCGTCACAGGCGTGACGGACCGTCACAGACCCTTGGTGGAAATTAGGGTCTCTGAACCTTGCGACGACCTGCAGGACGGACCGTCGCAGGCACGACGGCCCGTCACACGCACGACGGCCCATCACAGGTTGCGTAATCCCAGTCTGGGTCGGATTTCTTTACACGTTTTAAGGGACGTTTTGGACTATTCCTACTTTAATTATAAAGTTAGAGGGTTAAGGATTATAAGTCTAATTACTTGGGGGTTAAAAGAGGTGACCTTAAGTTAATTAGTGGGTTATTATTGCCATCTTTCATTCTTAGTTATATGCTAATTAGGGTAAAACAAAGAGGGTTTGAATAAGAAAACTAGAAAGAACAAGAGAGAGGGAGAGAGGATCGATCGAACGAGAAGAAGAAGAAAGCTTTGGGGAAAATTCTTGCTTGATCACTAGTCTTCGGTGGAGGTAGGTTATGGTTTCTCTTACGATATTCGTAGTAAAACTCTTAATAGCGAATGATATGTATTGATAATATTGTAAAACCCTTCTATGTGCTTGATTTGTATGCTTGCATGAACGTGATTACTAATTGTGATTATATTAAGCATGATGAAGCTATTGAATCCCAAATATTGATAAAAACCTAATCTCTTGTTAATGATGAGGCCTTGGTATAAAAGAAGGCGGGATGAACTAAAATAATGAGTTTGATGATGCCTTGGTGAGAAAGAAGGCTTGATGAATTGATAGAAGGAGATTAGGGGATCAGAGTGTCACGTTCCGACACATAGAATTAAGGGATCGGGTGTCACGAACCGACACGTAGTATTAGGGGATCGGGTGTCACGAACCACCACGTAGATTTAGGGGATCGGGTGTCACGAACCGACACGTAGATTGAGGAGATCGGGTGTCACGAACCGACACGTAGATTTAGGGGATCGGGTGTCACGAACCACCACGTAGATTTAGGGGATCGGAGTGTCACGTTCCGACACATAGTAGTAGGGGATCGGAGTG
The DNA here is from genome assembly GCA_027705065.1 of Solanum peruvianum. Taxonomy (NCBI): domain Eukaryota; kingdom Viridiplantae; phylum Streptophyta; class Magnoliopsida; order Solanales; family Solanaceae; genus Solanum; species Solanum peruvianum. Next base: position 9,043,030 of record JAKWJD010001756.1, on the reverse strand, counting down.
TCACGTACCGACACAAGAGGATTAATGGATATGAGGGAGCGGAGTGTCACGTACCGACACAAGAGAAATAAAGATAATGAATCTTGAAAGATGGTAATATACTCAATCTAATGAACATAAATCCCAAATGAGTATGGTATTGAGGCTTGAGTCCTCATGCGTGAACTTGACGGTAATTGTTAATGATATAGTACTTGTTGTTGCTACATGTTGAGTATCATAGTTGACTTTATGATATTACTTGATATATATTGTCTTCTATTTTGAGTTGGCCGATGATATCTACTCAGTACCCGTGCTTTGTACTGACCCCTACTTTTATGTTTTCTTCTTTGTATTTGTGGAGTGCAGCAAACGCGCCGTCGTCTTCGACTCAACAGTAATTCAAGCCAGTCTCCACTACATCGGAAATTCAGGGTGAGCTAATGCTTCTAGCTTGGACTGGATCTTCTTCTTCAAGTCTTGATGCCTTGAATTCCGGCATGGACTAGCTTCTTATGTATTTTTATCTTCTTAGACATTTTTAGTTAGTAATTTGATCATAGATGTTCTTGTGTGTATGACTTCCAGATTTTGGGGATTAATAATAGTTATTGATTTGATTTTATTAATGAGTTAAGTATTCCGCATTACTTCTTGTTGATATATGTTGAAATGAAAAGGGTTAGATTGGTTGGTTCGCTCACATAGGAGGGTAAATGTGGGTGCCACTCGCGGCTCGGTTTTTGGGTCGTGACAAACTTTGTATCAGAGCATTAGGTTCGTTGGTCTCATCACACAAGAACGAGTCTAGTAGAGTCTTAAGGAACGGTAGGGGGACGCCTTTACTTTTCTTTGAGAGGCTATAAGACTTTAGGAAAATTCCATTCTTTCTTTCTTTCTTTCGTGCTACAACTTGAATCCAATTGGTATCTAGGTGATACAAATTGGTATCTGACCATCTTCACTCTATTTCGCAGATGGTTAGAACTAGAGCAACGACCGCGCCAACACCAACACCGGCAAGACAAGAAACGTCTGAGCCAGCCACTGGGGTTGTGGCTCGAGGAAGAGCAGTGACAAGAGGCCGTGGTAGAGGTCGTGGGAGGACGTCCTCTAGAGGGAGAGGACGAGTACCTAGCCAATCTGATGCTAGGGCGGTGACTCCTCCACCGACTGAGGAAGTAGTAAGAGAGGGTGAGGAAGGGGAGAATGAACAAGTGCAAAATGAGGAATTGCCACCCCAACCTACCCCTGAGATGATCAATCAGGTTCTTGCTTATCTTAGCGGGTTATCTGATCAGGGTCAGGCACCTCCAGTGTTTTCTGCACCAGCACCTCAGGTTCCGGAGGTACAACATGCGGCTACTATGGCTCCCCGCATTGATACCTCATTTGAAATAGGCACATTTCCACGTCTGACTACTGGGCCTATAATGACAAATGATCAGCATGAACTTTTCAGTAAGTTCTTGAAATTTAAACCTCCAGTCTTCAAGGGTGCTGAATCTGAGGATGCTTACGATTTTTTGGTTGATTGTCATGAGCTACTACATAAGATGGGTATAGTAGAACGGTTTGGTGTGGAGTTCGTGAGTTATCAGTTTCAAGGGAACGCCAAAATGTGGTGGCGGTCACATGTTGAGTGTCAACCAACAAAGGCACCACCTATGACTTGGGTATCATTCTCTAACTTGTTTATGGAAAAGTACATCACACGGACTTTGAGGGATAGGAAAAGAGATGAATTCAAGAGCCTAGAGCAAGGTAGGATGTCGGTTAATGCATATGAGGCTAAGTTTTGTGCTTTATCAAGGTATGCCACTCAACTCTGTTTCAGTCCACAAGAGTGGATTCGCCGGTTTGTGAAGGGGTTGAGATCAGAGTTGCGTATTTCGGCCTTACAGGTAGCGGCTACGGCAAAATCCTTCCAAGAAGTGGTAGACTTCGTGATAGAGGTGGAAGGAGTGAAGCCCGATGACTTCACCTCGACATCGACATCAAAAAGGTTTCAAAAGGGAGGTGAGTTTAATGGTTCCTACTCTACAGGACAGAGTTCCAGAGGTTACTCAGTTCGACCCATTCAGTCTTCACTACAGACTGTAGTTGGGAGTCCACCTCAGACCGGTCAACACTTCTTTGAGAGACCTATGCTTGACTCTAGAGAGTGTTATGGATGTGGGGAGACTGGACATATTAGGAGAAATTGTCCCAAACAGAGTTATAGACCCCCAATAGTTAGAGGTAGAGGTGGTCATGGTAGAGGCCGTTATTCTGGAGGACGTGGTGGTCGAGGTAATGGTGGTCCCCAAAACGGTAGAGGTGATGGGCAAACTGGAGCCACTACATCACAACATGGTAGGGGCAACGGACAAACAAACGAAAGGGCCCATTGTTATGCTTTCCCTGGGAGATCGGAGGCGGACACATCTGATGCTGTCATCACAGGTAATCTTCTGGTTTGTGATTGCATGGCTTCTGTATTGTTTGATCCCGGATCCACATTTTCTTATGTATCTTCCTCATTTGCTAATGGTCTAAATTTACATTGTGAATTACTTGATATGCCTATTCGTGTTTCTACTCCGGTGGGTGTGTCTGTGGTAGTTGAAAAGGTATATAGGTCTTGTTTGGTGAACTTTGTGGGGAGCAACACTTATGTAGATTTGGTTATCTTAGAAATGGTTGATTTTGATGTAATTCTGGGTATGACTTGGCTTTCTCCGCAATTTGCGATCTTGGATTGTAATGCTAAAACGGTGACGTTAGCCAAGCGTGGGACAGATCCGTTAGTGTGGGAGGGCGACTACACTTCCAATCCGGTGCGCATCATCTCCTTTCTTCGTGCTAAGAAAATGGTCAGTAAAGGGTGTTTAGCTTTCTTGGCACATCTCAAGGATGACACTACTCAAGTACCCTCGACTGAGTCGGTTTCGGTAGTCCGTGAGTTTTTGGATGTGTTCCCTGCAGATCTTCCTGGTATGCCACCAGATAGGGATATTGACTTCTGCATCGACCTTGAACCGGGCACTCGCCCCATTTCTATACCCCCTTATAGAATGGCTCCCGCGGAGTTAAGAGAGTTAAAGGCACAACTTCAAGAGTTGTTGAGCAAAGGCTTCATTAGACCAAGCGCATCTCCTTGGGGTGCTCCGGTTTTGTTTGTGAAGAAGAAGGATGGTAGTTTTCGGATGTGCATAGACTATAGACAACTGAACAAGGTAACTATTAAGAACAAGTATCTTCTTCCTCGCATTGATGACTTGTTCGATCAGTTACAAGGTGCTTGTGTCTTCTCTAAGATTGCCTTGATCCGGTTATCATCAATTGAAAATACGGGCAACGGATGTCCCAAAGACTGCTTTTCAAACTAGGTATGGGCATTACGAGTTTGTAGTGATGTCTTTTGGTCTTACGAATGCCCCTGCGGCGTTCATGAGTTTGATGAACGGGATCTTTAAGCCATATTTGGATCTCTTTGTGATCGTATTTATTGATGATATACTGATATACTCTAAAATTAAGGAGGAACATGAGGAGCATTTGAGAATGGTATTGGAAATGTTGAGGGAGAAAAAGCTTTATGCCAAATTCTCTAAGTGTGAGTTTTTGTTAGATGCGGTGTCCTTCTTGGGGCACGTGGTTTCTAAGGATGGAGTGATGGTGGATCCTTCTAAGATTGAGACAGTGAAGAATTGGGTAAGACCCACTAATGTGTCAGAAATAAGAAGCTTTGTTGGGTTAGCTAGCTACTACCGTCGATTTGTCAAGGGATTCTCTTCTATTGCTTCCCAATTGAAGAACTTGACTAAGCAGAATGTTCCATTTGTATGGTCGGATGAGTGCGAAGAAAGCTTTCAGAAACTCAAGACTCTGTTTACTACTGCACCAATTCTCACCTTGCCAGTGGAAGGTAAGAATTTCATTGTCTATTGTGATGCATCCTATTCGGGTTTGGGTGCAGTGCTAATGCAAGAGAAGAATGTGATTGCTTATGCTTCAAGACAATTAAAAGTGCATGAACGTAACTATCCAACTCATGATTTAGAATTGGCCGCGGTAGTGTTTGCATTAAAGCAATGGAGACACTATTTATATGGGGTTAAGTGTGAGGTCTATACGGATCATCGTAGCTTACAGTGTGTCTTTACTCAGAAAGATTTGAACTTGAGACAGAAGAGATGGATGGAACCACTGAAGGACTACGACATAACTATTTTGTATCATCAGGGGAAGGCGAATGTTGTAGCACATGCTTAAACTAGAAAGGCGGGAAGCATGGGAAGTCTAGCTCACTTGCAAGCTTCTAGACGCCCATTGGCTAGAGAAGTTCAAATTCTGGCTAACGACCTTATGAGATTAGAGGTAAATGAAAAGGGAGGATTTTTAGCTTGTGTGGAGGCAAGATCTTCCTTCCTTGACAAGATTAAGGGAAAGCAGTTTAATGATGAAAAATTGATCTGGATTTGAGATAAAGTGTTGCAAGGGGAGGCTAAAGAAGCAACAATTGATGAGGAAGGTGTGTTGAGGATTAAGGGAAGGGTATGTGTACCCCGCGTCGATGATTTGATCAACATTATTCTGACAGAGGCTCATAGTTCAAGTTATTCTATACATCCGGGTGCAACCAAGATGTATCGTGACCTAAAGCAACACTTTTGGTGGAGTAGAATGAAGCGCGATATTGTTGACTTCATTGACAAATGTCCAAACTTTAAACAAGTAAAGTATAAACACCAGAGGCCCGGAGGAACACTTCAGAGAATGCCCATTCCTGAATGGAAGTGGGAGAGAATCGCAATGGACTTCGTGGTTGGTCTTCCAAAGACAATGGGTAAGTATGACTCTATTTGGGTGATTGTTGATAGGTTAACTAAGTCTGCTCATTTCATTCCGGTTAAGGTGACTTACAACGCAGAGAAGTTAGCCAAACTTTACATCTCAAAGATTGTTCGATTGCATGGGGTTCCACTCTCCATCATATCAGATAGAGGTACGCAGTTTACTTCTAAGTTTTGGAAAACATTGCATCCTCAATTGGGTACTAGGTTGGACCTTAGTACTACATTTCACCCTCAGACCGATGGTCAGTATGGGCGAACAGTTCAAGTGTTGGAGGATATGCTCCGTGCATGCGTGATAGAATTTGGTGGTCATTGGGATAGCTTCTTACCCTTAGCGGAGTTTTCATACAATAATAGTTATCACTCAAGCATTGATATGGCCCCATTTGAAGCATTGTATGGTAGGAGATGTAGGTCTCCCATTGGGTGGTTTGATGCATTTGAGGTTAGACCTTGGGGTACTGACCTTTTGAGGGATTCGATAGAGAAAGCGAAATCTATTCAAGAAAAGCTTCTAGCGGCGCAAAGTAGGCAAAAAGAATATGCAGAACGAAAGGTTAGAGACTTAGAGTTCATGGAAGGTGAACAAGTCTTATTGAAGGTTTCGCCAATGAAAGGGGTGATGTGGTTTGGTAAGCGAGGTAAACTAAGCCCAAGGTATATTGGTCCATTTGAAGTACTTAAGCGAGTAGGGGAGGTGGCTTATGAGCTAGCCTTGCCCCCAGGGCTGTCCGGAGTACATCCGGTATTCCATGTGTCTATGTTGAAAAGATACCATGGGGATGGAAACTACATTATCCGTTGGGATTCAGTTTTGCTTGATGAAAATTTGTCTTATGAGGAGGAGCCTGTTGCTATTTTAGATAGAGAAGTTCGCAAGTTGAGGTCAAGGGAGATTGCATCCATCAATGTGCAATGGAAGAATCGACCGGTTGAAGAAGCTACTTGGGAGAAGGAGGCAGATATGCGAGAAAAATACCCACATCTGTTTAAGGATTCAGGTACTCCTTCTCGCCCTTGTTTTTCTTCTTGTGATCGTTCGAGGACGAACGATGGGTAAATTGGTATCTATTGTAACGACCTGTTTAGTCGTTTTGAGCAGCAGATTTTATTTCTGGAAAACTTGCTGAAACGACGGACCCCACGATGGACCGTCATGGTCACGACGGACCGTCGCAGGGTCTCATTTCAAAACACTTAGAAATTCTGAAATTGGGTACTGAAAATCGACTCTTTGAACTTCGTGACGGACTTGCAGGACGGACCGTCACAGGCGTGACGGACCGTCACAGGCGTGACGGACCGTCACAGACCCTTGGTGGAAATTTGGGTCTCTGAACCTTGCAACGACCTGCAGGACGGACCGTCGCAGGCACGACGGCCCGTCACAGGTTGCGTTATCCCAGTCTGGGTCGGATTTCTTTACACGTTTTAAGGGACGTTTTGGACTATTCCTACTTTAATTATAAAGTTAGAGGGTTAAGGATTATAAGTCTAATTACTTGGGGGTTAAAAGAGGTGACCTTAAGTTAATTAGTGGGTTATTATTGCCATCTTTCATTCTTAATTATATGCTAATTAGGGTAAAAGAAAGAGGGTTTGAATAAGAAAACTAGAAAGACCAATAGAGAGGGAGAGAGGATCGATCGAACGAGAAGAAGAAGAAAGCTTTGGGGAAAATTCTTGCTTGATCACTAGTCTTCGGTGGAGGTAGGTTATGGTTTCTCTTACGATATTCGTAGTAAAACTCTTAATAGCGAATGATATGTATTGATAATATTGTAAAACCCTGCTACGTGCTTGATTTGTATGCTTGCATGACCGTGATTACTAACTGTGATTATATTAAGCATGATGAAGCTATTGAATCCCAAATCTTGATAAAAACCTAATCTCTTGTTAATGATGAGGCCTTGGTATAAAAGAAGGCGGGATGAACTAAAATAATGAGTTTGATGATGCCTTGGTGAGAAAGAAGGCTTGATGAATTGATAGAAGGAGATTAGGGGATCGGAGTGTCATGTTCCGACATATAGAATTAAGGGATCGGGTGTCACAAACCGACACGTAGTATTAGGGGGACCGGGTGTCACGAACCGACACGTAGTATTAGGGGGACCGGGTGTCACGAACTGACACGTAGATTTAGGGGATCGGGTGTCACGAACCGACACGTAGATTTAGGGGATCGGGTGTCACGAACCGACACGTAGATTTAGGGGATCGGGTGTCACGAACTGACACGTAGATTTAGGGGATCGGAGTGTCAAGTTCCGACACATAGTAGTAGGGGATCGGAGTGTCACGTACCGACATAAGAGGATTAATGGATATGAGGGAGCGGAGTGTCACGTACCGACACAACAGAAATAAAGATAATGAATCTTGAAAGATGTTAATATACTCAATCTAATGAACATAAATCCCAAATGAGTATGGTATTGAGGCTTGAGTCCTCATGCGTGAACGTGACGGTAATTGTTAATGATATAGTACTTGTTGTTGCTACATGTTGAGTATCATAGTTGAGTTTATGATATTACTTGATATATATTGTCTTCTATTTTGAGTTGGCCGATGATATCTACTCAGTACCCGTGCTTTGTACTGACCTCTACTTTTATGTTTTCTTCTTTGTATTTGTGGAGTGCAGCAAACGCGCCGTCGTCTTCGACTCAACAGTAATTCAAGCAAGTCTCCACTACATCAGAAATTCAGGGTGAGCTAATGCTTCTAGCTTGGACTGGATCTTCTTCTTCAAGTCTTGATGCCTTGACTTCCGGCATGGACTAGCTTCTTATGTATTTTTAGCTTCTTAGACATTTTTAGTTAGTAATTTGATCATAGATGTTCTTGTGATGATGAGTTCCAGATTTTGGGGATTAATAATAGTTATTGATTTGATTTTATTAATGAGTTAAGTCTTCCGCATTACTTCCTGTTGATATATGTTGAAATGATAAGGGTTAGATTGGTTGGTTCGCTCACATAGGAGGGTAAATGTGGGTGCCAGTCGCGGCTCGGTTTTTGGGTCGTGACAGAATTTGGTGTTGGAGATAACAAAACCAAAACATGACCAATTATATATGTAAATATAAAAAGGGATCAAATACATTGTATGTATATAAAAATAACTTTTCAACTATCAACATGGTATACTTTTTCATTGCAGTGGTGTGAGTTGACAACTTTTCAATACATGTGATTCTGCCACTGATCATGACAATACTATTTAATTTTTCTCTACATGATCTTTCACTACAAAGCCATGATAGAGGAAAACGGTTGTAGTAGGCTGATTATTAACATAAAACTGATGGATTTGATGATGAAAATAAGAGCATAAAATATTAAAATTCGCGCAATTACGACATATATTCTTTCTATAGTATTTTATTAAGTCGTAATTTTATGTTAGAACTTATTTTAAAATATTTTAAAAAATTCCTTTATTGTGAGGGGTATTTTTATAAAGAAAATATGAATTTGTTTGTCATTATTTGTTTGATAGATGTCCTTTGATATGTTGCATCAATACATTTCAATGACATGGTTCAATTGACTCTTTTAGCCACTAATGAAGACTTGTATTACTTTAACATCACGTGCAAAAACTTTTAGTCTTAAGCCGATAGAGGAAACCAATTAAGTGGTCTATCAACATAAAACTGGTGAATTCGGTGAAGGGAATCATATTGTATCATAACATGCATCTTGGTATTAATTGAACTTTACGTGCATGAGCTTTTAGTTGTAATGTTTGATAGAGTGGTTAATTGACAATGTTCAATCGGTGAAAGAGATAGCAAAACAAAATATTACATGGTGTAAGGTTCATATTTGATCATCATGTACACATTGATATTAATAAAAATTTACATGCTTAAGCTTTTAGTCCTAAATTCTTAAAAAGGAAAATAACCAATGAATCATGTATATGAATCCTTCTAACTGCAACATAATATTCAAATCAATAGTATTTCTTTAATTCATTATGCGAATTTACAAATAATTATTGATCCTTCTTCCAAAACACTTATTATTTATTTTTGTAACGACCTGTTTAGTCGTTTTGAGCAGCAGATTTTATTTCTGGAAAACTCGCTGAAACGACAGACCCCACGACGGACTGTCATGGTCACGACGGACCGTCGCAGGGTCTCGTTTCAAAACACTTAGAAATTCTGAAATTGTGTACTGAAAATCGACTCTCTGAACTTCGTGACGGACTTGCAGGATGGACCGTCACAGGCGTGACGGACCGTCACAGACCCTTGGTGGAAATTTGGGTCTCTGAACCTTGCGACGATATGCAGGACGGACCGTCGTAGGCACGACGGCCCGTCACAGGTGGCGTCATCCCAGTCTGGGTCGGATTTCTTTACACGTTTTAAGGGACATTTTGGACTATTCCTACTTTAATTATAAAGTTAGAGGGTTAAGGATTATAAGTCTAATTACTTGGGGGTTAAAAGAGGTGACCTTAAGTTAATTAGTGGGTTATTATTGCCATCTTTCATTCTTAATTATATGCTAATTAGGGCAAAATAAAGAGGATTTGAATAAGAAAAGAGAAAGAACAAGAGAGAGAGAGAGAGAGAATTGAATGAGAAAGAGAGAAACAAAGAGGATAGCAAAGCTTGGGAATTTCTTGCTTGATCACTAGTCTTCGGTGAAGTAGGTTATGGTTTCTCTTACGATATTCGTAGTAAAACTCTTAATAGCGAATGATATGTATTGATAATATTGTTACACCCTGCTATGTGCTTGATTTGTATGCTTGCATGAACGTGATTACTAATTGTGATTATATTAAGCATGATGAAGCTATTGAATCCCAAATCTTGATAAAAACCTAATCACTTGTTAATGATGAGGCCTTGGTATAAAAGAAGGCGGGATGAACTAAAATAATGAGTTTGATGATGCCTTGGTGAGAAAGAAGGCTTGATGAATTGAGAGAAGGAGATTAGGGGATCGGAGTGTCACGTTCCGACACATAGAATTAAGGGATCGGGTGTCACGAACCGACACGTAGTATTAGGGGGACCGGGTGTCATGAACCGACACGTAGTATTAGGTGACCGGGTGTCACGAACCGACACGTAGATTTAGGGGATCGGGTGTCACGAACTGACACGTAGATTTAGGGGATCGGGTGTCATAAACCGACACGTAGATTTAGGGGATCGGAGTGTCACGTTCCGACACTTAGTAGTAAGGGATCGGAGTGTCACGTACCGACACAACAGGATTAATGAATATGAGGGAGCGGAGTGTCACGTACCGACAGAAGAAAAATAAAGATAATGAATCTTGAAAGATGTTAATATACTCAATCTAATGAACATAAATCCCAAATGAGTTTGGTATTGAGGCTTGAGTCCTCATGCGTGAACTTGACGGTAATTATTAATGATATAGTACTTGTTGTTGCTACATGTTGAGTATCATAGTTGACTTTATGATATTACTTGATATATATTGTCTTCTATTTTGAGTTGGCCGATGATATCTACTCAGTACCCGTGCTTTGTACTGACCCCTACTTTTATGTTTTCTTCTTTGTATTTGTGGAGTGCAGTAAACGCGCCGTCGTCTTCGACTCAACAGTAATTCAAGCCAGTCTCCACTACATCGGAAATTCAGGGTGAGCTAATGTTTCTAGCTTGGACTGGATCTTCTTCTTCAAGTCTTGATTCCTTGACTTCCGGCATGGACTAGCTTCTTATGTATTTTTAGCTTCTTAGACATTTTTAGTTAGTAATTTGATCATAGATGTTCTTGTGATGATGACTTCCAGATTTAGGGGATAATAATAGTTATTGATTTGATTTTATTAATGAGTTAAGTCTTCCGCATTACTTTCTGTTGATATATGTTGAAATGATAAGGGTTAGATTGGTTGGTTCGCTCACATAGGAGGGTAAATGTGGGTGCCAGTCACGGCTCGGTTTTTGGGTCGTGACAATTTATTGTAGGGTGACTGATTTTTTAACATTAATCATTTCTGTGTGTGTGAGTATATATATATAGATATATATATATATATATATATATATATATATATATATATATATATATATATATATATATATATATATATATATATATATATATATATATATATATATATATACGTTTTCCCAAATATTTCTTTACAAGATATATACAAACAGTTTGAAAGATATTTTGGATTTCATCAAGCCATATTTGAACTATGAATTCAAATATCTATAATAGTGATATTCCATATTAGTAATTGAATTTTGAATAAATTTTAGGGGGAAAACCCAAGTATCCCTCAAAGATTCTGATCGAAATCACATAGATACACCTTAACTTAACTACAGTACTATGATTCTCTAAACTAATTTAAAATGAAATAGAGAGTGTGAACACTCTCATGAAGTCTAGTGATGAGTGAAATGTTTTTATACAAGTCATTTTAATTGGTAACTTTATAATTAGTTAGAGTTAAATTTTGTTGCTATTCAAACTTAAATATGTTTAATTATTTAAACTTCTTTCTTTGTAAAATACTTGTTTAATATCTTTCTCACTTTATACTTTTTGCAACACCCCGAGCCTACACCCTAGACGTGGCCAACATTCAATGACCATTGTTGGTTTTGATAGAACCCTTGACATGTCTTACTTAACTCAATAAAAGAATTAAAATAATCATAAAGAAAGAAAATATTCAAAAAATAATTACTTTAAAAATTATTTAGCGAAATTGGCACTTATAACTCATGATAAGGTACCTGTAATAAAAAGAGAATACACTGATCTAACTTACTAACTATCTATCTATGAAGCCTATATAATACTAAGATGAAAGTTTTGACAAAACCCACAACATTCTATAAACAAAACACTAGAAAGCAATAAAAGGATCCCCCGAATGCATGGAACTCATCATTGACTCTGAGTGCTCGAACTGGAACAACGATGCGTTGAATGATGCTGATCCTTTTTACATGCGTCAGCATCATGATACGATGCATGAAAATTGCATCAGTACATTGATGTATGTAACGACCTGTTTAGTCGTTTTGAGCAGCAAAGTTTATTACTGGAAATCACTGTCTGGGTCGACGGATCCCACGACGGAACGTCATGGGCACGACGGACGGTCGAGGGGGTCTCGTTCCAAAACACTTAGAATTCTGAAAATTTCGGTACTGAGATCGACTCTCTGAACTTCACGACGGAATGGCAGGATGGACCGTCGTTGGCACGACGGACCGTCACAAATCTTTCCACAGAATTAACTCTCTGAACTTTGTGACGGACCTGCAGTACGGACCGTCACAGTCATGACGGGCCGTCACAGGCTGCGTAACCCTGACTGGGTCGGATTTCTGTTAAAAGTTTTAAGGGGCGTTTTGGACTATTCATGCTTATAATTATAAAGTTAGTGGGTTAATACTAATAATTCAATTACTTGGGGGTTAAAGGAGATAACATTGAAATAAAAATTGGGTTATTTTTACCATCTTTTATACTTAATTATATGACAATTAGGGTAAAAGAAAGAGGGTTTGAATAAGAAAAACAGAAAGAACAGAGAGAGAAGGGAGAAACGAACGAGAGAAAGAGAAGAACGCAGAGGAAAGCAAAGGGTTTGGAAGATAGCTTGTTTGATCGCGATTCTTCGGTGGAGGTAGGTTATGGTTTATGCTACATCATAGTAAGCTCTTAATAGCGAATGATATGTATTGGGTAGTATTGTAAAGTCTTCTATATGCTTAATTGTGTGCTTGCATGATGTGATTATGTAATTGTAATGGGTTGGGAAGATGAGGCTGTGAATCTTAAATCTTAAATTCACTTTATTAATGATGATGCCTTGGTATAAAAGAAGGCTTAATGAACTAAAAGTAATGAGATTAGAGGATCGGGTGTCACGTTCCGACACCAGGATAGTATTAGAGGATCGGGTGTCATGTTCCGACACCAGGATAGTATTAGAGGATCGGGTGTCACGTTCCGACACCAGGATAGTAGATGGATCGGAGTGTCACGTTCCGACACCAGGATAGTAGATGGATAGGAGTGTCACGTTCCGACACCTGGATAGTAGATGGATTGGAGTGTCACGTTCCGACACCAGGATAGTAGATGGATCGGAGTGTAACGTTCCGACACCAGGATAGTATTGGATCGGAGTGTCACATTCCGACACAAGGATAGTAAAGAGAATGAATCTTGAAATATGTTAATATACTCAATCTAAAGAACCTGTTTCCCAAATGATTATGGTGTGGAGGCTTGAGTCCTCATAGATGTGCTTTGCGTTGTGACCAAGGGTTATGGTAATTGTTGTTGTCGCATGTTAAGAATATTAGTTGATTTTATGTTATTATCTGACATATATTGCTTTCTATTTTGAGTTGGCCGATGATACCTACTCAGTACTTGTGCCTTGTACTGACCCCTACTTGTATTTGTTTTTCTTTGTTAATTGTGGGGTGCAGCAAACGTACCATCATCTTCAACTCAACCGCAACTCTAGCCAGTCTTCATCACACCAGATTTCAGGGTTAGCTATTGTTTCTAGCTTGGACTGGATCTTCTTCTTCATGTCTTGATGCCTTGAAGTTATGGCATGGACTAGCTTTTTACTTATTTTAGCTTCTTAGATACTCTTAGATTTAGTAATTTGAGGATAGAAGTTCTTGTGGTGATGACTTCCAGAATTTGGGAATAATAATTATTGAGTTTTTAAAAGTTATTTAATCGATTTTCATTAATGAGTTTTAAGTCTTCCGCATTATATTCTGTTTATTATGGTTGAAATGTTGGGGTTTAGATTTGTTGGTTCGCTCACATAGTAGGATAAGTGTGGGTGCTACTCGCGGCTCGTTTTGGGTCGTGAAAAACTTGGTATCAGAGCATTAGGTTCGTTGGTCTCATCACACAAGAATGAGTCTAGTAGAGTCTTAAGGAACGGTAGGAGGATGCCTTTAGTTTTCTTTGAGAGGCAATAGGACTTTACGAAAATTCCATTCTTTCTTTCTTTCGTGCTATTACTTGGATCCAATTGGTATCTAGGTGATACAAATTGGTATTTGACCATCTTCACTCTATTTCGCAGATGGTTAGAACTAGAGCAACAACTGCGCCAACACCAAAACCGACAAGACAAGATGCGTCGGAGCCAGCCACCGGGGCTTTAGCTCGAAGAGGAGTAGTGGCAAGAGGTTGTGGTAGAGGTCGCGGGAGGACGTCCTCTAGAGGTAGAGGACAAGAAACTGGCCCATCTATTACTAGGGCGGTGAATCCTCCACCGACTGATGAGGTAGAAAGAGAGGGTGAGGAAGGGGAAAATGAGCAAGTGCAGAATGAGGAATTACCACCCCAACCTACCCAAAGATGATTAATCAGGTTCTTGCTTATCTTAGCGGGTTATCTGATCAAGGCCAGACACCTCCAGTGTTTTCTGCACCAGCACCTCAGGTCCCAAAAGTACAACAGGCAGCTGCTGTGGCTCCCTGCATGGATGCCTCATTGAAAATAGGCACGTTTCCTCGTTTGACTACATGGCCTATAATGACAAGTGATCAGCATGAACTTTTCAGTAAGTTCTTGAAATTGAAACCTCCAGTCTTCAAGGGTGCTGAATCTGAGGATGCCTACGATTTCTTGGTTGATTGTCATGAGTTACTACATAAAATGGGCATAGTGGAATGATTTGGCGTTGAGTTTGTAACCTATCAGTTTCAGGGAAATGCCAAAATGTGGTGGCGGTCATATGTTTAGTGTCAACCCGCACAGGCACCACCTATGCCTTGGGCGTCATTCTCTAGCTTATTTATGGAGAAGTATATCCCCCGTACCTTTAGGGATAGGAGGAGAGATGAGTTCTTGAGCCTAGAGCAAGGTAGGATGTCGGTTACTGCGTATGAGGCTAAGTTTCGTACATTATCCAGGTATGCCACCCAGCTTTGTTTCAGTCCACAAGAGCGGATTCGCCGTTTTGTGAAGGGGTTGAGGTCAGATTTGCGGATTTCAGCCTTACAGGTAGTGGTTACAGCAAAATACTTTCAGGAAGTGGTAGACTTTGTGATAGAGGTGGAGGGAGTGAAGCCAAATAACTTCACCATGGCATCGACCTCTAAAAGGTTTCGTAAGGGAGGTGAGTTTAATGGTTCTTACTCCAGAGGGCAGGGTTCAGGAGGTTATCCAGTCCGGCCTATTCAGTCTTCACTGCAGGCTATAGTTGGGGGTCCACCGCAGACCGGTCAACATTTCTCTGAGTTTGGAGGTTATACCCAGACTTCGTCATTCTCACAGAGACCTATGCTTGAATCCAGAGAGTGTTATGGATGTGGGGAGACTGGACACATTAAGAGGTATTGTCCAAAACAGAGTTACAGACCTCCAATAGTCAGAGGTAGAGGTGGTCATGGAAGAGGCCATCATTCTGGAGGACGTGGTGGCCGAGGTAATGGTGGTCACCAAAACGGATAGGGTGACGGGCAAACTGGAGCCACTACAGCACAACATGGTAGGGGCAACGGGCAGACAGGTGATAGGGCCCATTGTTACGCTTTCCCTGGGCGGTCTGAAGCGGAGACATCTGATGTTGTTATCACAGGTAATCTTTTGGTTTGTGATTGCATGGCTTCTGTATTATTTGATCCTGGCTCCACATTTTCATATGTATCTTCCTCATTTGCTACTGGTCTTAATGTTTACATTGTGAATTGCTTGACATGCCTATTCGTGTTTCTACTCCGGTGGGTGAGTCTGTGATAGTTGAAAAGGTATATAGGTCTTGTCTGGTGACTTTTGTGGGGAGCAATACTCATGTAGACTTGGTTATTTTAGAAATGGTTGATTTCGATGTAATTCTGGGTATGACTTGGATTTCTCCAAATTATTCAATCTTAGATTGTAATGCTAAAATTGTAACGTTGGCCAAGCCTGAGATAGATCCGTTAGTGTGGGAGGTTGACTACACTTCCACTCCAGTTCGTATCATCTCCTTTCTTCGTGCTAAGAGAATGATTAGTAAAGGGTGTTTAGCATTCTTGGCACACCTCAGGGATGATACTACCCAAGTACCTTCAATTGACTCGGTTTCGATAGTCCGTGAGTTTCTGGATGTGTTCCCTGCAGACCTTCCTGGTATGCCACCGGATAGGGATATTGACTTTTGCATTGATCTGGAGCCGGGTACTCACCCCATTTCCATACCCCCTTATAGGATGGCCCCAGCGGAGTTAAGGGAATTAAAGGCCCAACTTCAAGAGTTGTTAGGTAAAGGCTTCATTAGACCAAGCTCTTCCCCTTGGGGTGCTCCGGTGTTATTTGTGAAGAAGAAGTATGGGAGTTTTCGGATGTGCATAGACTACCGGCAGTTGAACAAGGTAACTATTAAGAACAAGTACCCCATTCCTCTCAATGATGACTTGTTCGATCAGTTACAAGGCGCTTGTGTCCTCTCTAAGATTGACTTGAGATCCGGTTATCATCAATTGAAAATACGGGCAACAGATGTGCCAAAGACTGCTTTTCGTACCAGGTATGGGCATTACGAATTCGTAGTAATGTTTTTTGGTCTTACGAATGCCCCAGCTGCTTTCATGAGCTTGATGAACAGGATTTTTAAGCCATATGGATCTCCTTGTGATCGTATTTATTGATGATATACTGATATACTCCAAGAGTAAAAAGGAACATGAGGAGCATTTGAGAATTGTGTTGGAAGTATTAAGGGAGAAAAGGCTTTATGCCAAATTCTCCAAGTGTGAGTTTTGGCTAGAGTCAGTGTCCTTCTTGGGGCACGTGGTTTCTAAGGATGGAGTGATGGTGGATCCTTCTAAGATTGAAACTGTGAGGAATTGGGTAAGACCTACTAATGTGTCAGAAGTAAGGAGCTTTGTTGGTTTAGCTAGCTACTACCGTCGATTTGTCAAGGGATTATCTTCTATTGCTTCCCAATTGACAAACTTGACTAAGAAGAATGTTCCATTTGTATGGTCGGATGAATGTGAGGAAAGCTTTCAGAAACTCAAGACCTTGTTGACTATTGCACCAATTCTTACCTTGCCAGTGGAAGGCAAGAATTTCATTGTTTATTGTGATGCATCTTATTCTGGGTTGGGTGCAGTGCTAATGCAAGAGAGTAATGTAATCGCTTATGCTTCAAGGCAACTAAAGGTGCACGAACGTAACTATCCGACCCATGATTTGGAATTGGATGCAGTTGTGTTTGCATTAAAGCAATGGAGACATTATCTATATGGGGTCAAGTGTGAAGTCTACACAGATCATCGTAGTCTACAGTATGTCTTTACCCAGAAAGACTTGAATTTGAGATAGAGGAGGAGGATGGAACTGTTGAAGGACTATGATATTACTATTCTGTATCACCCAGGAAAAGCAAATGTGGTGGCTGATGCCTTAAGTAGAAAAGCAGGGAGCATGGGAATTTTAGCCCACTTACAAGTTTCTAGAAGCGCATTGTCTAGGGAAGTCCAAAACTTGGCTAACGACTTTATGAGACTTGAAATACTAGAGGAAGGAGGATTTTTGGCATGTGTGGAGGCAAGGTCTTCTTTTCTTGACAAGATCAAGGAAAAACAGTTTGATGATGAGAAACTAAGCCGAATTCGGGATATGGTGTTGCGAGGAGAGGCTAAAGAGGCAATAAGTGATGAGGAAGGTGTTTTGAGGATTAAGGGAAGGGTATGTGTGCCCTGTGTTGATGATTTGATCCACACTATCCTCACAGAGGCTCATAGTTCCGGATATTCTATACATCCTGGTGCAACCATGATGTACCGTGACCTAAAGCAACACTTTTGGTGGAGTAGAATGAAGCGTGACATTGTTGATTTTGTTGCCATTCTAGATAGAGAAATTCGCAAGTTAAGATCAAGGGAGATTGCATCCCTCAAAGTTCAATGGAAGAATCGACCAGTTAAAGAGTCTACTTGGGAGAAGGAGGCTGATATGCAAGAAAGATACCCACACCTGTTTACAGATTCAGGTACTCCTTTTCGCCCTTGTTTTTCTTCTTGTGATAGTTCGAGGACGAACGATGGGTAAATTGGTATCTATTGTAATGACCTGTTTAGTCGTTTTGAGCTGCAGAGTTTATTTAAGGAAATTACTGTCTGGGTCGACGGATCCCATGACGGACCGTCATGGGCACGACGGACCGTCGCGGGGTCTCATTCCAAAACACTTAGAATTCTGAAAAATTTCGGTACTGAGATCGACTGTCTGAACTTCACGACGGAATGGCAGGACGGACTGTTGTTGGCACGATGGACCGTCACAAATCTTTCCACAAAATTAACTCTCTGAACTTTGTGACGGACCTGCAGTACGGACCGTCACAGTCATGACGGACTGTCACAGGCTGCGTAACCCTGACTGGGTCAGATTTCTGTTAAAAGTTTTAAGGGGCGTTTTGGACTATTCATGCTTATAATTATAAAGTTAGTGGGTTAATGCTAATAATTTAATTACTTGGGGGTTAAAGGAGATAACATTGAAATAAAAAGTGGGTTATTTTTACCATCTTTTATACTTAATTATATGACAATTAGGGTAAAAGAAAGAGGGTTTGAATAAGAAAAACTGAAAGAACAGAGAGAGAAGGGAGAAACGAATGAGAGAAAGAGAAGAACGCAGAGGAAAGCAAAGGGTTTGGAAGATAGCTTGTTTGATCGCGATTCTTCGGTGGAGGTAGGTTATGGTTTATGCTACTTCATAGTAAACTCTTAATAGTGAATGATATGTATTGGGTAGTATTGTAAAGTCTTCTATATGGTTAACTGTGTGCCTGCATGATGTGATTATGTAATTGTAATGGGTTGGGAAGATGAGGTTGTGAATCTTAAATATTAAATTCACTTTATTAATGATGATGCCTTGGTATAAAAGAAGGCTTGATGAACTAAAAGTAATGAGATTAGAGGATCGGGTGTCACGTTCCGACACCAGGATAGTATTAGAGGATCGGGTGTCACGTTCCGACACCAGGATAGTAGATGGATCGGAGTGTCACGTTCCGACACCAGGATAGTAGATGGATAGGAGTGTCACGTTCCGACACCTAGATAGTAGATGGATTGGAGTGTCACGTTCCGACACCAGGATAGTAGATGGATCGGAGTGTAACGTTCCGACACCAGGATAGTATTGGATCGAGTGTCACGTTCCGACACCAGGATAGTAAAGAGAATGAATCTTGAAATATTTTAATATACTCAATCTAAAGAACCTGTTTCCCAAATGAGTATGGTGTGGAGGCTTGAGTCCTCATAGATGTGCTTGGCGTTGTGATCAAGTGTTATGGTAATTGTTGTTGTCGACGGTTAAGAATATTAGTTGATTTTATGTTATTATCTGACATACATTGCTTTTTATTTTGAGTTGGCCGATGATACCTACTCAGTACTTGTGCCTTGAACTGACCCCTACTTGTATTTGTTTTTCTTTGTTAATTGTGCAGTGCAGTAAACGTACCATAGTCTTCAACTCAACCGCAACTCTATCCAGTCTTCATCACACCAGATTTCAGGGTGAGCTATTGTTTCTAGCTTGGACTGGATCTTCTTCTTCATGTCTTGATGACTTGAACTTCTGGCATGGACTAGCTTTTTACTTATTTTAGCTTCTTAGATACTCTTAGATTTAGTAATTTGAGGATAGAAGTTCTTATGGTGATGACTTCCTGATTTTGGGAATAATAAGTATTGTGTTTTTAGAAGTTATTTAATCGATTTTCATTCATGAGTTTTAAGTCTTCCGCATTATATTCTTTTTATTATGGTTGAAATGTTGGGGTTTAGATTGGTTGGTTCGCTCACATAGTAGGATAAGTGTGGGTGCCACTCGCGGCTCGTTTTCGGTCGTGACAATGTACGAGTATGAGAGTTGGAATGATAAACAACAACTTAATCTTAAAAAGAGTGAGAAGAAAAATTTTCCTTGGCTTTGCTCATCTCATGAATAATGATACTCAATATTATTAAATCATTTCATTATATATCAATTTAAAGACATGTGCAACATAAATAAAAGCTATTTAAAACTTGGTTGTCAACTCTGTGTATGCGAAGATACAATTAACTATGAGATGTATGTAAAAAATACAAAATAAACTGATGTAAACTCCTAATCCTGATAAAACACATATCATGGTTTCTCTCGAAGTCTGCTCGTGCAATGCATGAATGAAGTATAATACCCATTTAATACTAAGAAGAACCTCCTCTGAGGAACCATAGAACTACTGTTGTGAGGGTTTGTGTAACCGACTACCCTCACTTAATAGTTATAGTATTGTTACAGTGTTTTATCTAACTCTACCAAGGACTATCGTAACCTAGCCAGTGTATGAGACCTCAACTGTCTAATGGATCCACTAGTAAACTGTGAAAAGGATTCATCTAAAAATTATGATCCTTTCCTACCCATGATGGTTACATGGTTTTTATGGAGACTTGAGTTTATTTGAAACTCGCATGCCCACATTAGTGCTTAGTACTACTTCCAAAAATATACTTATGTTCTATGTTTCAAAAACAGATTTTTGATATTAGTTGTCAAAAAATTAACTCAACGGCTATCTTGGAAATCTCAGTTTCCCTGCTTGCTTCATTTTATAAAGTTATAACTGTGAAAACTAGCCTGAAGGATCTTTGGAAAAGTAAGTTTCCTTACTTGTTTAAATGCGAACTCTTTTTAAATCTCTTTAGGGATACTTGGTACCCCTATACTATTGAAGAAAAGAAATTTAAAAATTAACTCTTTACTTAGCTTAAAACTTGAGTCTTGAAACCACTCTTCAAGAAATACTTATTTCCCTTATATTTCATTTAAGAAAGAACTTCAACTCTTTACTCTTAACTTAACATTAAACTTTTATTCTTAGGGAATACTTACCTCCCTTATAAATTTTGAGAATTGAACTCAAGTCTTTACTCCTTTCTAACTTGAGCCTTTAAAACGTTAACATGTTTATTATAGACTCTTGGAAACTTGAAAAACTTGCTTTGACTTTCTTCTTAATTTTTAGACTTGACTCTTAATTTCTTTGACTTTGATCTTAACATTATGGATTTAAGGTTCATTATATCATATTTATGGATGATTTCATAATGTTTAGATGTACCTTATAGTGTTGGAATCAACTAAGAAACATGGGTACATCACTTAGGAACTAGTAAAGATTGGCAATGAATGGGGTGAACTGGAGTCCTTGGCGCTCCGAGAATCGTGGGGCAGCAGGCCCCAAACATCAGAGATAAATGTGTGGTGCTCGGGCTGGAACGCCGCCCCAAGGACTTACGGATAGAGACTGTCATGTGGGGTTATGGGAGGTTCGGTGCCCCAGGGTCCTACAGACGTGCGTTTTGCAAGTCTAAACCCTCTAAACTTCCATGGTTCTTTCCCAAAACACTTAACATCCCTATCATCATCATTACCAAATAGAGTTGACTCAAAAATCAACCCGTAAACACGAATAAAATCTATTCTAGGCATGTAACAACTCAAAAAACAAGAATTCAACAAAGTTCTTCAAGAGATTCACTTTTCATCATTATATCTACTCAATATCGCTGAATTAAAGAAGTTTGTATGTGGTGAACTAACCCAACACGAGCATATCTGCATACCTTTTTAGGGATCACCTCCGACTGATTTCACAAGCCAAACTTCATCGATCTTGAACATTCTTGCTTGCTCTGCTCCTTTGTCATCTTTTGCTCATTTTCTTTTTTTCAAAACCTTTTGGACCCAGACAATAATTATCGGTTCCCAATGCATATTACAAAAAATGAAGTAAAATATAAGGGTATGGAAAAGACCAAAACACCCTTTAAAAATGCGTATTGGATTTTTCTTATTCCAACAACACAACTTTTGAAAGGCATAACTCAGTTATATAATATCAAAATTGTAAAAACTCGGCTCCATTGGAAAGATATTTCCAAGTAATTTCCAACTATAACAAGAACTACCTCTAACTCACCCTGAGCTAGATGTTATGACGGTTTGAAATTGACCAAAAACCCACTTTTTAACTTACTAAAAAAATTCCAGATCTCAGTTCTTTCCAAAACTGACTTTTTCAACCTCTAGGATTCATCCTTAATATTTCAATTTGTAGATGTTACACTTTTTTTTCTTCCATTAATTTGTTATATTCACTTTTAATTAGTTTTAAAAGTTATGCGTATTTTTAAAAAATAATAGACAAGTGTATTTTATGTTTTTATGCTTTATTTTTTTTTACTCATTTTCGTTTTTGTTACAAATTTTGCATACAAGACATTTGAACTAAATTTGATATCAAATCAAAAGGAAATACAAATAAATAAACAGAGTAAATAAGATCAAGCGAAAAACCAATGAATGAAGTAAAAACAACGATATGATATTTATTCATACCATCAATGAACTTTGACTAAAATGGTTTATATATATGTTTATATATATATATATATATATATATATATATATATATATATATATTTGCTCAAGATCTTCTTTCCAGACTATAGATTGATAGTGTGACTAAAATTTAGGTTTTAGCAAGCAATAATTGAATTAACAATTTAAATATCTATCATAGTGAAATTAAATATAGTAACTAAGTTTTGAATCTATTTATAAAGATATTGTATAAATATCAATAGAATCAATAAATTTTGCCTAAAGTTATTGAGTTTGATTTTTAGAGAAATGATTCAATTAATATTACATCTTTTGTTTTAAATACCTATTTGCGATCATTTTTTAGTAGTTTGTCTAGTCTTTTTCTATATCACATTGGAATCTATTAGACAATGCAAGGGGCTAGGTGACAATTCATAAGCCAAGGAATGAGCCTAGGAACCCTTCAGTGGGCCCAGAAGTCGTGACATGAACAATGAGGCATAGTGTAGCTCGTGATGACTCAGAAAATTGAAACAACAAAGACTCCGACCCCACGAGCACCCAAACGGATCATTAAGAGATCAACGAGGTGTGGTGATGACCATGGAGAATAGGCAGAAAATTGCAAA
The DNA here is from genome assembly GCA_027705065.1 of Solanum peruvianum. Lineage (NCBI taxonomy): Eukaryota > Viridiplantae > Streptophyta > Magnoliopsida > Solanales > Solanaceae > Solanum > Solanum peruvianum. The sequence goes on along the minus strand of JAKWJD010001756.1, from coordinate 9,020,166 downwards.
ATTCATGACCCTCCACACGAGACACTTGATTTCTCATGAAGGACTAGACGGGCCTTGGAGAGGGTAGTGTCGGGAAAAGGGTCAAGGGGTGGTTTTCAAAACCACTGGTAAATCGAGGAGATCACCACACTAGTTCTACATGTCTTTGAAGGCTCGTGGTAGCCTTCATCATGAGGCTACGTTTGTTTTCCAAGTTTCTTTAAAACAAAGTTATGTATTTTACCCAAGTCTACAATACATATAATAGTGAATTTATCTATATATTCAACTCATTCATGTCATTTTATAAAATTCACCAAAAGAAATGTGTTCTTCTTCTTCAAAATATTTCTCTCTCGAGAAACATGAAGAAGAAGTAGAAGAAGGGTTCAAGCTAGGGCTAAAGGTTTAAGTCTCCATTCTCCAATTGTTTGTGTACTTTAATATCAAGGTATGATAGATTTATCCATCCATGGGATCCTTGCATCCATATATCCCCCTAAGTTCCACAATTAAAAAGTGGAAATTCTCAAATTCGAAATAGGTTTTCTACTATGTTCTTGCTCTTTATGAATGTTGATGCAGTTGATTGGACATTATTGTTTACGCATGAAATGGAAGGATTCTATGTTTTTCATGATAAACTTCCATGTACCCATTCTTAAATTATGTACGTAAGATGAAATTAATGTAAATGAGTTTTAATATATCAAAGGAAAATCTATGGGTTTTGTGTATCCTTATAGGATGAATAAGGTACATCATGAATTGCTTTGACATTGAATCATATTTTATGAGTATGATATGAATTGCTTTTAGAGTGAATTATACATCATACTTTTATTATTAGTGACGTAATTGTTGTGGAAGGGATTTTTCCTACACAATTTGATTATGTATTAATGTGAAATGCTTTCTCACATTGAATAATTCTAGGTAGAAAGGATTGCTTGCGTAAATTTAATCTAAGATTAAGAACTATGAATATGATGAGGCAAGAGGCAATTACCAATGACCTTTGATTAGAAGAATAAGAGACAATTATCCATAGTTTCTTTGAGTCGGAATAGAGTTGATCACCCATGATCCTAAGTAAATGATAAGAGGTGAGTACCCATTTCATATGATATAACAACAAGAGGTTGTATACCCATATCACGTAATGAAAGGACTAGATAAGAAAACCATTATCCTAAAGTATTCTTGACAAGATGTTACTACCCGTGATCTTATACTAATATGGACAAGAGGTAACTACCTATGATCCCAAGGTATGAATTGGTAGAGGAAATTACCCATGTTACTTTATAATAACGCAAGAAGCAATTTCCCGTGTTTATAATATGTTATGATAGGTGAAGATCTTGCATTGTTGATTGAGTTTTCCTTCCTTGAAGAGTAAGACTAGTGGCGCATTACCCATGTATTGATTAAGATGAATTCAGGTTACTTCAAGGAGTACTTGTTATATGTGAAATAATCTACTATGTTCATTGATTATGCTTTATGACTTATGTTCTCTCACTCTTATGTCATGTTTTTCCAAGCTATCATATTTTGTACATTTTTTTACTAACGCATACTCTTGCCTACGTTTGTCATCTAAATGTAGGATATGGTATTCCCAACTCTCACCCCCATAAGATAGATTTCCCTTACATGAAAAGTTGATGATTGGTGAGTCCTCAATCATCCGAGGATATGGTCACTACTTTCCTTATATGCTTTTCTCTTTTAGTTTTGAACATTAATGTATGAGATATATCCCATAATATTATTGCACTAAATAGTTTTTAGAAAGCTATGTTAGACTTCTACTTTGAATTATAAAACATTGGTTATGTTTTGAAATGTTTTAAATCATATCAATTTGTTACAATATTGACTATGAATTCTAAGTGGATTATAAGAGGCCTCTAGGGGTCTTCCATGCCATGTTATATGTACGGGTTACTCCTGGATTATGACCAGACTAGTATTAAAAGAACAATGACATAAACTGAAAATGAAAATCCCAAAACCAGAACAAATAATCCTATTAGACAAAAATTGACCTTCGAGAGCTATCCGCGCTGACAAAATTCCAATTTGAGCATGCTCCCCAAAAATATTGACCATTTTCAACATTTTGCCACAATTTTAAATCTAAAATGCCTTCAGGCACAAACTGAAAATAAAAGCTTCAAAACCTTAACCAACAATCCTATCAAATCAAAAAGGACTTTTTGAATGTAACCACACTTAAAGAATTCTCAACAATGAACGTTTTCAAAAGTTGTTGAGGAAATATAAATTTCAGCCAAAACATAAAAGTTAAAATGCCTAGAGACACAAACTTGAAATGAAAACCTCAAAATCCAAACAAACAGTCATGTTTGACAAAAAATGACCTTCTTGAACTAACTATTGTGAAGAAATTGGGTTGAAATGCCTATTTGAGAATGTTTTCTTAAAAATATTGACAAAACCCAAATCAATTTTAGAGAAGACACAAGCACCTTGTAACTGATCGAACAAATCATCAATGCGAGGAATGGGATACTTATTCTTAATAGTTACCTTATTCAGCTGTCTGTAGTCTATGCACATTCGAAAACTTCCATCTTTCTTCTTCACAAATAAAACAGGAGCACCCCAAGGGGGTTGCACTCGGTCTAATAAAAGCTTTCCCTAACAATTCCTGAAGTTGGGCCTTCAATTCCCTTAACTCAGCTGGAGCCATTCTATAGGGGGGAATGGAAATGGGGCGAGTACCCGACTCCAGATCAATACAAAAATCAATATTCCTATCCGGTGGCATACCAGGAAGGTCTGCAGGAAACACATCCAGAAACTCACGGACTATTGAGACAGACTCAATCGAAGGTACTTGGAAAGCATCATCCCTGAGATGTGCCAAGAAAGATAAACAACCCTTACTAACCATTCTCTTAGCACGAAGAAAAAAGATGATATGAACTGGAGTGGAAATATAGTCACCCTCCCACACTAGCGAATCTATCCCAGGCTTGGCCAATGTCACAGTTTTAGCATTACAATCTAAGATTGCAAAACTTGGAGAAAGCCAAGTCATACCCAGAATTACATCGAAATCAACCATCTCTAGAATAATCAAATCTACATGAGTATTGCTCCCCACAAAAGTCACACGACAAGAACTATACACCTTCTCAACTATCACAGACTCACCCACAGGAGTAGAGACACGAATAGGCATGTCAAGCAAATCACTATGTAAATCAAGACCAGTAGCAAATGAGGAAGATACATATGAAAATGTGGATCCAGGATCAAATAATACAGAAGCCATGCAATCACAGACCAAAAGAGTACATGTGATAACAGCATCAGATGCCTCTGCTTCAGACCTCCCGGGGAAAGCATAACAGTGGGCCCTATCACCTGTCTGCCCGTTGCCCTTACCATGTTGCGCTGCAGTAGTTCCAACTTGCTCGCCACCCCGACTGATTTGATGACCACCATTACCTTTGCCACCACGTCCTCTAGAATGGCGGCCTCTACCATGACCACCTCTACCTCTAGCCATTGGGGGTCTGTAACTCTGTTTTGGACAATATTTCCTAATATGTCCAGTCTCTCCACATCCATAATAATTTCTTGAGTCAAGCATAGGTCTCTGTGAGAATGACGAAGTCTGGGGATAACCTCCAAACTCAGAAAAATGCTGACTAGTCTGCGATGGACCCCCTTGCTACAGCCTGTAGTGAAGAATGAATAGGACGGGCTGGGTAACCTCCTGAACTCTGCCCTCTGGAGTAAGAACCACTAAACTCACCTCCCTTACGGAACTCCTTAGATGTCGACGCCATGGTGAAGTCGTCTGGCTTCACCCCCTCCACCTCTATCACAAAATCAACCAGTTCCTGAAAGGATTTTGCTGCAGCAGCTACCTTTAAGGCTGGGATCTGCAAATCTGACCTCAATCCTTTCACAAAACGGTGAATCCTCTCTTGTGCAACCAAGATGTACCGTGACCTAAAGCAACACTTTTGGTGGAGTAGAATGAAGCGCGACATTGTTGATTTTGTTGCCAAATGTCCAAATTGTCAACAAGAAAAGTATGAACACCAGAGGCCCGGAGGAACACTTCAGAGAATGCCCATTCCTGAATGGAAGTGGGAGAGAATTGCAATGGACTTCGTGGTTGGTCTTCCAAAGACATTGGGTAAGTTTGATTACATTTGGGTAATTGTGGACAGATTAACTAAGTCCGCTCACTTCATTCCGGTCAAGGTGACCTAAAATGCAGAGAAGTTAGCCAAAATCTACATCTCAGAAGTTGTTCGGTTGCATGGAGTCCCACTCTCCATTATATCAGATAGAGGTACGCAGTTTACTTCTAAGTTTTGGAAAACATTGCATGCTGAATTAGGTACTAGGTTGGACCTTAGTACTGCGTTTCACCCTCAGACTGATGGTCAGTCTGAGCGAACGATTCAAGTGTTGGAGGATATGCTTCGTGCATGTGTGATAGAATTTGGTGGTCATTGGGATAGCTTCTTACCCTTAGCGGAGTTTTCATACATAAATAGCTATCACTCCAGCATTGACATGGGTCCATTTGAAGCATTGTATGGGAGGAGGTGTAGGTCTCCCATTGGTTGGTTTGATGCATTTGAGGTTAGACCTTGGGGTACTGACCTTTTGAGGGATTCATTGGAGAAAGTGAAATCTATTTAAGAAAAGCTTTTAGCGGCTCAAAGCAGGCAAAAGAAATATGCAGATCGAAAGGTTAGAGACTTGGAGTTCATGGAGGGTGAACAAGTCTTGTTGAAGGTTTCGCCCATGAAAGGGGTGATGCGGTTCGGTAAGCGAGGTAAGCTTAGCCCAAGGTATATTGGTCCCTTTGAAGTACTTAAGCGAGTAGGGGAGGTGGCTTACGAATTAGCCTTGCCTCCAGGGCTGTCCGTAGTGAATCCGGTATTTCATGTGTCTATGTTGAAAAGATACCATGGGGATGGAAACTAGATCATTCGTTGGGATTCAGTTCTGCTTGATGAAAATTTGTCTTATGAGGAGGAGCCTGTTGCTATTCTAGATAGAGAAGTTCGCAAGTTGAGGTCAAGGGAGATTGTATCCATCAAGGTACAATAGAAGAATCGGCCGGTTGAAGAAGCTACTTGGGAGAAGGAGGCCGATATGCAAGAAAGATACCCACATCTGTTTAAAGATTCAGGTACTCCTTCTCGCCCTTGTTTTTCTTCTTGTGATCGTTCGAGGACGAACGATGGGTAAATTGGTATCTATTGTAACGACCTGTTAAGTCGTTTTGAGCAGCAGATTTTATTTCTGGAAAACTGGCTGAGACGACGGACCCCACGACGGACCGTCATGGGCACGACGGACCATCGCAGGGTCTCGTTTCAAAACACTTAGAAATTCTGAAATTGGGTACTGAAATCGACTCTCTGAACTGCGTGACGGAATGGCAGGACGGACCGTCACAGGCGTGACGGACCGTCACAGACTCTTTGGTGGAAATTGAGTCTCTGAACTTCGCGACGACCTGCAGGACGGACCATCGCAGGCACGACGGGCCGTCACAGGTTGCGTAATCCCAGTCTGGGTCGGATTTCTTTAAACGTTTTAAGGGACGTTTTTGACTATTCCTGTTTTAATTATAAAGTTAGTGGGTTAATGTTAATAAGTCTAATTACTTGGGGGTTAAAAGAGGTAACCTTGAGTTAATTAGTGGGTTATTATTGCCATCTTTTAAACTTAATTATATGCTAATTAGGGTAAAAGAAAAAGGGTTTGAATAAAAAAAATAAAAAGAACAAGAAAAGAGAGGGAGAATCGATCAAAGAGAGAGAGAGAGAGGAACGAAGAGGGAAGCAAGGATTTCGAGGATTAGCTTGCTTGAATTCAATTCTTCGGTGGAGGTAGGTTATGGTTTTTATGCTATTCGTAGTAAACTCTTAATAGCGAATGATATGTGTTGGTAATATTATCTCATCCTCTATATGCTTAATTGTATGCTTGCATGAATGTGACTATATAATTGTGATAAAATAAGCATGATGAAGCTATTGAATCCCAAATCTTGAAAAACCCTAATCTATTTGTTAATGATGATGCCTTGGTATAAGAGAAGGCTTGATGAACTAAAGTAATGAGAATGATGATGCCTTGGTATAAGACAAGGCTTGATGAGTTGATAGAATGAGATTAGGGATCGGAGTGTCACGTACTGACACATAGAATTAAGGGATTGGGTGACACAAACCGACACGTAGATTTAGGGGATCGGGTGTCACAAACCGACACGTAGATTTAGGGGATCGGGTGTCACGAACCGACACGTAGATTTAGGGGATCGGGTGTCGCGAACCGACACGTAGAATTAGGGGATCGGAGTGTCACGTTCCGACACATAGTAGTAGGGGATCGGAGTGTCACGTTCCGACACATAGTAGTAGGGGATCGGAGTGTCACGTACCGACACAAGAGAAATAAAGATAATGAATCTTGAAAGATGCTAATATACTCAATCTAATGAACCTAATTCCCAAATGAGTATGGTATTGAGGCTTGAGTCCTCATGGATGAACGTGGTAGTACTTATTGATGATTATAGTGCTTGTTGTTGCTACTTGTTGAGTATTATAGTTGATTTATGATATTAACTGATATATACTATTTTCTATTTTGAGTTGGCCGATGATATCTACTCAGTACCTGTGTTTGTACTGACCCCTATTTGTATGTTCTTTCTTTGTTATTTGTGGAGTGCAGCAAACGTGCCGTCGTCTTCAACTCAACAGTAATTCTAGCCAGTCTTCGTCACACCGGATCTTCAGGGTGAGCTAATGCTTCTAGCTTGGACTGGATCTTCTTCTTGAAGTCTTGATGCCTTGAACTTCCGGCATGGACTAGCTTTTTACTTGTTTTTGTTTTCTTAGATACTCTTAGTTTTAGTAATTTGAGGATAGATGTTCTTGTGATGATGACTTCCAGATTTTGGGGATACTAATAGTTATTGAATTGATTTTATTAATGAGTTTAAGTCTTCCGCATTACTTTTGTTGATATTGTATTAAAATGTTGGGGTTTACATTGGTTGGTTCGCTCACATAGGAGGTTAAGTGTGGGTGTCAGTCGCGGCTCGGTTTTGGGTCGTGACATAAATTGGTCATTGCATCCAGTTAACTCAGAAATCAGCACATCAGTTCATATTATTATACTTGTTTTTGTCTTGTTCAGTTATGTTTTATTTCAGGTTTACTCTATCCTACATGCTCAGTAACTTTCAAGTACTGACGGATACGTGCGCTATGTCTTCTCGTGATGTAGGTTCAGGTTCTCAGCATCCATATTATGCATAGATTGATTTCCCGATCTCCAGTTCAGCAGATTAAGTGGTGATCCTCATTCTCCGAGGAAAACAGTCATGAGTTTCATTTCAGTCTTTAGACATTTAGTTTCAGTTTTTGCTAGATTTAGCTGGGGCTTGTCCCAGTATTTCTAGTCTAGTTTATAGGCTATTTTCAGAAACATTTAGATTCATCTTAGTATTGAGTTAATATTACTTTTGTATTAAACTCATTGTTCAAATATCTTAGTTATACAATATGGGTATTCCCCATCTTTTAATTTTAAGTATGATTTAGCTTCCGCAACATTTTATTATCTTTGGTATGCTCATGATCATGCCAGCGGGATTAGCTAGCTGGGACGTGACAAAATATGGTATCAGAGCACTAGGTTCATGAGTCCTAGGATGTCTGAAAATGCCGCACTAAGTAGAGTGCTTTTCATGGGTGTGAAGTGAACCACATCTAATGAGAGGGAGGCTATGAATTGTATTAGAAAAAACATCCTCTTATTGTTACACTTATCGTGCTTTAGGTATGATCTAATTCTATTTGAACTCGACATTGAGTGCTTAAGATCATGCCTTCTCATAGAGCTTAGGCATGGAATGCTAATGAAAGTAATAATAAACACAGTTCCTCTATTACTCGATAAGGAAGTTCAAATGCAGAATTTCAGAAAGCCAATTTAGCTTTTGGTAAATAGTATGACCAACTAGAACAATCAGCAGGTTGTAGTTCCTACTAATAGAATTGATCGATCAATGGCAGCCAGAGTTTGTGATTTTGTTAGCTTGGGATCACTTGTGGCCCTAGGTTCTGTGTCCACGTGTCGGTGGTAGCTCGGGGCGTGACATATGTCATAAATTAAATGTCTTTATTTTATCAACTTTTTGCTAAAAATTGCTAAAATAAATGACATTTTACAACAGTTTTCACTATTTCTGACATTTTTTTTCTTATAAATGTCACTAAAATTAATGAAATTTTATAGTAAATGTCATAATATATTCGACATTTATGTTGAATTCCACAATTTAAGATATATTTATTCTAAATCTTACTAAAACCAATGACATTTTGTAATAAATATCGTATTATATTCGATATTTCAAGCAAATGTCATTATTTATATGACATTTTAACTAATTGTTTCTAAAACAATGAGATTTTACAATAAATCATTATTATATTCGTCATTTGTAGCAAATGTCATCATTTATAAGACATTCTTGCTAAATCTCACTAAAACAATGATACTTTGCAATAAAGGTCATTATCATACTGATATTTTGACTAAATGTCATTTTTACGATATTTGATACCAAATGCCAATATTTTTACTACATTTGACATCAAATGTCATTGTTTTATGACATTTCATTTTTAAATGTAGTAAAATTCTTTATTTTACGAGATTTGTTTCAAATATGTCCAAATTAATGTTGTCATATGTACATTTTCTTGGAGTGCATATTCCCGTCACATTCAATGAATCCACCTCTCATTACCTAATATACTTTTTTAATTATGTTTTTTTACTTATCATTGAAAAAATCGGACATGATAATTGACGCTTGGGTTACCCCTTGATTTACAATGTCTTTAATAAAAATATCTTTAACTACTACTTATTTAAGTGAAAGTCTAATTTATACTTACTCTCACTATCTCTCCCTTGGCTGGGTTACTATACTATTATACGATTATAGACACTCGAACTGAAAGTTGTCTGTAATTACGCAAAACTCTACCGAGCTATTCAACTTGAAAGTGCTCATTAGAAAAGGTTAGTTTCTCTACTCCAAATCTCGTTAAGATGATTTTGCAATGATATTATGATGTTAAGATGCAAAAAGGGAAAATCAGTAGAAATACTTTGTGCGTATTGAAAAACTTTTGAACCTCAAAATAAGTCATATGATCAAGGGTTGTGTGTTTATTAGTAAGGTCTTTCTTAAGTTTAACTTTTTCCAAAGTTAAAGTAGAGTGGTCGTGAAGCATTTAAGAAAGTAGGTTTAAAATAAGCACATTTTGTTGCTTAGTGAAATTGTGTAGATCTTGCTTAACCACTTTTTGGTCCACAAAATGTACCCATCTCTCCTTATTTTTAATGTTTAAATTATTAAAGTACTACAAATTGAAGCAACAATTATATGTAGACCTTATGTCTATAGGAAGAAACATGAAACCTTGACAGATGAACCTGCTTCTTAACAAGAATTTTTTACTACCTCCTTCTCCGTTTTTGTAAAATATTTCGCTTAAATTAATGTTATTTGTATATGAGTAAAATACTTTTTATTTTTATTGGGATGAAGCCCACTTTTGTGTTCTACTCGTAAATCATGTTATGTTTGAATATTTGTATTGTTCTGTCTAAACAAATGTTTTCTCTATTTTTTTGAATGTTTGAGTTTATGGATCCCTTTTGTTTTAATTATAAAATGATTTTTACCCTTACTAAAAATTTTAAATTTTTTGCAAACTTTTGCCACCTCTTGTATGCACTTAACTGTGGCTATTCCTTAGCAAATTTAAGTGTCGGTTTCGATCAATACTTATTACTTAAACAGTCTTACAATCGAATGAAAATGAATGAAAGGGAACGATATGGACAAATGATGTCGCTTAGACAATATGGGGACTCTTTGCATCTCGTCTAGATAGAAATTTATGAAATCGATTCTCTTGTGATGACCGTTGCACACAAGAAAAAGTGTGGAATTTTGTTTGTCTTAAGATTTGATGCCTTGTGTGATAAGCTATCGTTAAACCATGAATGAAGTGCCTAGATTTTCCCCATCAGTTAAGTTAATTAAATAAGGCTTTCTATTGATATTATCTTTGAAAAAATTGTAGAGTGTGAGAAAACATGACATATACTTCTTTTGTGACCTGTCTTGTGAGAGTTTGAACCTCTCTTGAAAACATCTTGAACCTTAACCTTCTTTGGAAAAAACATGATGACAATTACCTTTGTTAATCCATTACCCATAATCCTCATGATTGATGATTTTATTGAAATAGCCAGCGTAGGCCAAAAGTCTAAGTTGGTGTCACCTCCTGAAACAACACCCTAGAAGTTAGGGTCAATCTCAAATTTCAACTGATGTACTTAAACTCTCGGAGGTCTTGTACAAGCCCTTACATATCATTCATCGAAAGACATAATGAAAAGTTGTTCGGAATGGAAACTTTTAACAAACATACTTCATTGTCTTTAAAAATTCTTTCATATAAAGTCATTGGAAATACTAAGTCTCAATCTCATCAAACTTCAAACACGAGAACACTTGGGACACGACCCATACACAATAGTAGCATAGAAATACTTAATCTATTACAATACTTTGAAAATAAACATAAAAGGCATTTATGCCCTTGAATCAAATGAGAACATACTTCAACTTCACATGAATGATGCTATGATCCAAGTCTTGCTTCCCAAATGCTCCTCAACGTACTTTCTTAACTTAAGTCATTACTCTCATTAGTTCATTTGGGAGACATTCAACATATAAACAAAATTCAAGAAAATGGTGTTGGACAAGACCTAGGGACTATCATTAACACCTTCAAAGCTAATTGTGCAATGTCTAGATAGCGTCACCATACCACTAACAAAACTTCATAGAACTTCTCTAATGCTAGTAGTTATCCCATATGATGAGAATAGGTAATAACCTACATACACCATGATAGCAAAGCATGGATTACAAATGTCTAACCTACTCCGTTGAGGGTGTTCTACTTGCTATTTGTAGTACTTAAACACATCCCATGCAGGCACATGGTTAAGGAATATGAAGGGCATGCTTTGTGATCTAGTCTTTACCATACTCACTCGATGCTAGCCTTGTTTCTCATATAGTATTCACACTTAAGGTTCATATAAAAGGGTTCCATATTAATTTCATAGCCTAATCACATTTACCCTACCAAAGAAAGGTCCACTAGGGTTACCTCACAATGGCGACAAGAAGCTCATCATGACTTTCCTAAATATAAATATGATGCCGTTCCATCCAATTAACGCTAAGTCTATCATTCCTTTACTTTGAAGGATACCATTACTGCTTAAGACTTCAACATCTATAGGCTTACCACTAGGTTCACGTCTCACAAAAAGAACCCTCTTAACATCATTTAAGGTCATATACCATTAATACAATCAAGACTAAGAGACTTTAGTATCCCAATTAAAGACATAATATATTCACATTCATTCATATATCAAGGAAGGGACACAAGTCAACAAAGACAAGACATTTCATACTTATTTTTAACTAATATTACATGTCTTTCTAGAAGCACATAGAAATAAATCTTATCATATTTTAAATCATCCTATATATTATCATATCATCATAAATATGACCAACATTGACTCATATAGTCAAGTAGGAACAACCATGCATCAACCTTACGACTACGCATATAAGCACATAGTCATAGTCTACATGATTTCCTAACATACATAGAAAGAACACATACTTTCACATTACTTCAGATATAGATAGATATGATCATATTAACATAATATCAATTATATAAATCATAATAATACTCCAAGGAGTGCCGATGACGTCATGATCATCATATTGCATAAAGTAACGCCGACATAGTTACATCAATTGCATGTAAAGCACATAACACCGCCACCATAAGTGGAACATATCAATACAAATATAATTGAAGTTTAAAAATCATAAGATAATGTAATTAGGACAGATTACCACTACATAATCCTCAACACCTCAATCCAATGTCAAATCACCACATTTGATATCACAAGACCCTTACCTATGTGCATAAATAATAATTCAACATAATTATAACAATATTCATGAAACTAGGTCAACTTACTACATATTCATCAATCCAATACAACATAGATATCAATTTACTATAATTATTACATCAATCAATAGCCTACATAAAACTACAATACAATTCATCAACATTAGATCAATCTCAAGTAACCCATAAATTAGTCAAAAACTAGGGTTCATCCGATTCCCGGGTTCATAAGTTTTTGTAATGTAAAATGATAAATATGATAACAATTCAATAATTATTCAATTTTTTGAAACCACTAATGCAAGAAACCATGTTATAGATCATTAAATTGGACAATTCAATTTGAAAACTTTAAAAAGCATCTTTGAAAGTTGGGATCCTTGGTGAAGATAGTTTCAAGAATCAAAATAAATACATTGATGAAGCTAATTCTTCAATTTGATGAAGAATCTACACTCAATTCGTCAATCCATCCCTTCCTTGAGCATTTGCTCCAATGGAGTTCCAGAGAGATTTCTAAGGGATTTGAGGTTTTTTATTTAGAAGAATGAATTCTTCTATGTGTTAAAAACTTATATACACACTTAAAATACCCAGAATAACCCTGAGGAATCTTCAATACTCTTCTTTGGAAGTGGGTTTAAATAAAAACTTTACTCTTCAACTTAAGAGTGGCCTGCATAGAACACACCCCCAATCCATGATTGCCCATCGACGGGGCGTCAGTCAACACACATACCATCTTGTCCTACTTCGATGGGTTAAGAGGATGAAAATGGGAGATTAGCTCCATAGACTAAGTAACAAACGACTCCCTCAACCTATGGGGCGTCGACCAAGCCACTTGTCGTCAATTGCCATCCATAGGTGGGACTGCATTTGGCAGTGTTTGCCACCAACATGGGTCCTTCCTCAAGGACCCTTGGTTGGTCCTTGGGGATGGTTTCCCAGACGTTTCCAACCCAAACATAATCATATACGAGTTTAGAACCTCTCACATGAATTTCATGCCAAAATGAACACGCAAAAGTCGACGAAACAGGCCTAGACACGCAAGGTAATTTCAAGGCAACACTTCCGAACGTCATGGACGTTTTACCTCCAAACTTCACGAAACTTTACACACTGACTATATATAATGTAATAACTAAGTTAAATATCTTATAAACTAATGAAACACATATAAACACATAAAACCACATATGAGACACATAGGTGACTTAGTTGTCGAACGTCTTAGTCGTTCCTTGACGTTTGATTTCCAATGCACCTAAAATCTTAGACACTACCTCAATAAAACGTTATAAACTACGTTAGGACCTCATACAATCATGAAAACTATACAAAAACATCTTGTACAATAAGAGTGAAATTGATGTCTTTAGACTATATCAATTAACATAGGTGGAATACAAAAGGTATAATTCTTAGATCTTGAGGACCTACCCACACTTGGAGAAAGATATTCCAAGCTTTCTCCAAATTAGCCTCAATACATCAATGACCCGAGACTATATTGTTGTAGTAAACATAGAAACATGGGTTACTACACCACTCTTACTAAGTATAGGTATTTGCATATAAAACATTTGAAACATGAACGAAAAGGGAAAATTACTTTAGGAAATATGCTAAGTCATTATAAAGCCTTTAAATGAACTAAGAAGAGAGCACATACAATACAAGGACCACAATAACAGAAGACATGTTCATAGCCAAAAATCATCAACATAAGAACCATATCAACATAACAAGTTCAATAGTTCATCTCAACATAACACACAAAACCCTTTCCAACAATCCCATCCCAAGCTTACAAGTGCAATGCTCATGTGAAGTCCCATAAAGCCCACATAATCAAGTATAAAGGATAGGAAATCAGAAGTAATGCTTTGTTTCATAAAATATATCATCATTGGTAGTCATTACTACATTTACAAATCTAGGCTAACAACTTGTTCATCAATATAGCCAACATCGTATAAGAGTATCATCATGTAAAGACAACATAATACATTTCATACAAATAATATTACATAATTCCATAAGAACAACCTCCTAAGACTTCCCTTAAGGGCAACTAGTGCAATGCATAGGTAGAGTCTGATACCCCTACCTACATTAAGGGAAACCCCTTAGGGCATCCTAGTTAGTTTAACTTTATTACTTTATTTTACTTTTGGGAACAAACAACTTAACCAGAATAAAACACATAAGCTAAATGTGGAATTCACTTTTATGAAACCCTACACAAAAATAAGAAATACTTCCTAAGGTAGTACCAAATCATGAACATAACGTTCTAGGAGCATCTACTAGCTAGCATTCCTATGGGGGGAAACATAGTTAAAGAACTAGGAGACTTAGTAAATACCCCTCTTTGTTCCATTGGAATTGTAATGTCAATCTTATGAGAACATAGTGAACCTTCCTTGCCTACTTTTTAATGGACACATCTCACCACTAGTTCACTCGGTGCTAAGCTTATGTCTCTTTTTGAAACGTTTTATGTCATCCTTTAAAATCATAACTTAGTATAGGTAATAGGATACTAAACCCTTATATATCATAATCATTAGCTCATTAGGAATTTCATGAGAATTTTTTTCATAGCAACCCTTCATATGTGAGATTAACTTATCATCATCATCATGTCATAGTAAGGCACAAAGGTGATTCACAACCAACCTTATATTATTACACCATAATCATAATATCACAATTAATATATTCAAGAAATTTCAATTACATCATCATACCAACACCTACATTATCTAATCACATACAATACTTCGATTGAACTTCACCATCAAGTATAAGTCATCACAATTGAAGTAAAGGATTAAGAACATAAAGTCTTAACAATTCACGATCATAAAACTTATTTAATGTTCTAAGCATCAAAGAACCATATCCACACCTCAATAGGTGTAACAACATCAAATAGTAGTCAACACAAGAACTAAGTCAATTGCATCAAAAAAATTCAAATTAACTTCAATATATAACCTAGGGTTAGGGGAAAAGGGTTAATCATGAATTCATCAAGAAATAGACACAACCCCAACAATAAATTACCCTAGGAAGTCGATTAATGAATTAGAATAGATAAAACAAGTCTAACAATCAATACATACTTCAATTCCCATCAATTCATAAACAAGATCTAAGATTTCGGTGAATTAGGGATAGGGACATCAACCATATAAAATTACCATAGTTAAAATAAATTAATCTAAAATCTACACTTAATTAGTAATA
This sequence comes from Solanum peruvianum, assembly GCA_027705065.1. NCBI lineage: Eukaryota > Viridiplantae > Streptophyta > Magnoliopsida > Solanales > Solanaceae > Solanum > Solanum peruvianum. The sequence goes on along the minus strand of JAKWJD010001756.1, from coordinate 9,004,789 downwards.
GGTAATCACAATTTATCATAATCAATCATCAATTTAATGTTTAGAACAAAAACTATTTGTAGAAGAAAAACCTAAGAATTAGGTTACTTAGAAATCAAATTTGAAAGGACCTCTTTAGGAAAGGAATCACAAGAGTGAAAATACATACCTTAATGAATATAAATCCACAAAAATTGAGTGAAATCCTATAGAAATTGATCTTCTTCTTTAAGCTTTTTTCTTCCTTCAATGGAGGTTCAACAGAGAGAGAAACTAGCGAGAGGTGAGAGCTTTTGGGTTTTGATCTGGGTTAGCATATGTGTGGTTAAAACTCATTGAAAATCAATATATTGACATTTTAATAAATACGCAAAGTAACCCTCACATATGTTGACCCTTAAGTGATGTCAAACTTTACTTCCAAAATCCAGATTTTCGCCGGGGAACAAGTCCGCGCCGCAGAGCTTTTTTCGCAACATTTCCATAATTAAATTTTGAGCCAGAAAAGTCCTCTATGTGTCCGCATTGCAGACCAAGATTTTGGATACTGGTGGAGCATGTCTGTGACGCAGAGACACTTCTACCAAGGCTAATTTGGCTGCTTCTTTGGTAGCTCGCTTGGCCAAGGGTAGGGTTATGGACCCCTAGAGTGATCCTCGGGGGGGTCGAAACTGGACGTTCTAAGGCTTTATACATTATTTTACCTAATTAAAGACTTTATACAAGTTATAAAATTCCGTTAATACTTCCAAACCTTTATGAAACCTAAAGACGTTTTACTAGTTCAAGTGCACTAGCTTCCGGACGTCATGGATGTTTCTTGATGTCTTGACTCTAAAACTTCCTTAAATGGTTTATAAACATTATTTTAGACTTTTTATAGTATTACTAAACATAGAATAATTTGTGAGACTCTATATTATGTCTTGGACTTTAGGAATGTTACACACTTGGACCATAGTTAGGGTCGTTGGTCACGATAAGAATCAGCGAAACATTCAAACATTAGAAGATTTTTTGAGAGCATGTGTGATTCATTTCCAAGGTAATTAAGATGATCATATTTCTCTCCTTAAATTTTTTTAAAACAATAGCTACAACTCTAGCATCCATATGCATCCCTATGAAGCTTTTTATGGGAGAAAATTTAGATATCCTATTGGATAATTTAAAGTTGGTGAAGCTGGATTGATAAGACATGATTTAGTTCATCAAGATATGGAGAAGGTAAAAGTGATTAAAGAATGGTTGAAAATAGTACATATTTATCATATATCCCACACTGATGTTAGGAGAAAGGAATTAATGTTTGAATAGATTGTTGGGTATATCATAAACATTCACCAATGAAGGGTATGATGAGATTTGGTAAGAATGGGAAGCTTAGTCCCTAAAATCTAGTCCCTGATGAAATATCAAAAAGGTGGGTAATATATCTTATGAGGTTGGGATACAACAAGAGTTAATTAAGATTCATAGGTCTTTCACATATCTATGTTGAAGAAGTGCATGGGCAATCCTTAATTGATCATACCAACTGAAGATATTGAGATTAAGGATATCCTATCTTATGAAGATATTCAAGATCAAATATTAGATCACCAAGCTCACCAAGTTTTGGACTAATGAAGTAGCATCAGCAAAAGACCTTTGGAGGAATTAATTTGTTGAGGTAGCAACCTCAAAAGCTGAGAAAGATTTGAAGAGGAGATACCCACAACTATTTGAAACCGTAGAATAACAACATCAAGGTACTAATTCTCTTTTAGTACTCTATAATTTATATACTTGATGTGTTTGATTTGCTTTTTGGATGTTGGAACTAAGTGATTGATATTACATGCTTAAACTAGTAAGAGTATTCTTGTTCGAGGAAAAATTGTACCAAGGGGATTATGTTGTAACGTCTCGCCAATTTGAAATAACCATTTTCTAAAAAAAGTATAAAAATCCAAAAATTTGCTATGTTCATTAAGATGAATTTTTGGTCAACTTCAAATGATCATAAATCGTAGATCAGGATGTGCTAGTTGTGTTTCCACATATCATAGGAAATATCTTGGAATAATCTTTTCAGCACTATCGCGTTTGCACGATTTTGAGGTTGTATGAGTGAGTTAGGCGCATACAAAGTTTATTTGTTCAAATAAGGAGATGTCCAATCCGTATTTTTAAAAAGTAATTTTTTTCTTTTCCATACCCAGCTTATTCATTTTTGGTTATTATTATAAGGTCTAAACTTCAACTTAAGCTTTTGAAAAATAGAGTTAGGGTTTTGGGAGAAAGAACACTAGAGAAAGGAGAATATGAAAAGCAATATTAGTCATTCATAAGGAATTGATTGCAGATTTCATCAATGATTTAATCCTCAAAGCTATGTGAGACTTTCATAACGTTGAGTTTGTTTACCCACGATCCAAGCATGTTAGATTGAGTGTGAATTCATTCTAATAGATTGGAATTTTAATGTTCTTGATAATTGTTCTTGAATTACTTTCGGTCTTAAACATGAGTTGAGATTAAGTACTTTCTTGATATTAAAGTATTGTTTCCTTTACTTGATTAAGTTAGATTTTTTAGTATTGTGGTGGGTAAATGAATCTAAACTGAAATTGAGAAAATCAAAAAAATAATAATAATTGAATTAAGGTCAAAAATGAGTCAAAAGTTTCGTTGGGTTTGCCTTGGAAGGGGATGGTGTGACGCGCCCTCGTAGTACCCGAGGGGCTGGAACGAACGCGTCTATAGTGTGGACAAAATGAGTACCAAAAAATTTGGTTGGCGCGGTGCGGCAGGATAATGCCCGGATCATTGCTTTTCACTAGTTTCTCGTCATTTAGCCTATTTAACTCATTCTAATAAATACTAACACTATTCATTGATTCTAACTAATCTAAATGACTTCTAAACATCTAGAAATTTTACAGAAACATGAATCATTAACTTCAATTAACAAAGTAAAATTCAATGAAAGTTAAGAGCTAAATCTAGTAAAATTCAATGAAAGTTAAGAGTTAAGTTTCTAGTTAAGGAAAGTGTAAATATTTGAGTTCATTTTTAACAAATTTATATGGGAATTATGTATTTTCACAAATTTAAAAATGTTTTCACGCTTGAACTAAAAATGTCAACAACAATTTCCAAGAGAGATTTTAGGCTAAAGTTTTTAGAAACTATATCAAACAAAATAAAGAAATTTTGTTTTACAAATGAGATAAGTATATTTTAAGAGTAGTGTTGAGCACCGATATGGGGATGCAAATTCATATTAACTCGAATCTCCAATAAAATGTAACCATTATGGGTATTAATCATACTTTTTAGATTACTTCTTATGTTTTTTTTTTATCATAGACTAGTGTATCCATTTAGTTAAGGCGTTATAGATTATGAAAAGTATAGCAAAATTTTGATAGTGTGGGAAATATGTTGTATCAGTTAGTCTCATAGTGAAGTTTTCCATTAGAGAAACTCTCATAGAAATTATACTTGATAAATAAGTAAAGTTGAATTTGTTATTTTATACCTTTAACAAGTTGATTTGTTGTTTAATGTTCTAAATACTTTGTATAAATTGCAGTATCATTGTTGTTTTACACTGCATTTTTAGTTGCGTAATTTATGATTGAGTAAAGCCATGGTAAGTTTCCTTTCATATTCTTTTAAATCCTATGTTATGCATAGAATTCTAACTCACATACTCCTACATTCAATGTAGTGCTACATGTTGTGCTACATCGTCTTATAGTACATACAAAGGTAACAAGGATAAGCATCTAGCACCTCGTTGATGCAGTTGAATACTCGGAGTCTGTTTGTAATCCTCCATACATTTTGAGTGACTCTTTTTTACATTCCTTTCTATTTTTCAGGTAATACGATTGTCTATTATTAATTTATAGTATATACAATTAGTTGTCTAATTGTATTTACATTATCATTACTTATGTGAAGACTTGAGTTTTAATTTTAGCCAATTTGACCTTTAAAGATTCTTAGTTATTTCATAAAATAGTTGAGTAATGTGCATTTGATGATGTAATATTCTTACAGTCTTCCGCTGTGTAAGTAAGTCATGCCAAGTGTTCCCTTGAGGCCAACAATAGTTTTCAAGGGCTAGCCACGTCCGGGGTGTAGGCTTGCTGTAATAACCCTCAAAATAAACAAAGATAAACTAGAGATTCACATGATTTCTTGTGTTAACAACTTGATAAATTAATTAGAAATAGTATCCAAGGGCTTGTTTTAATGGTTTAGAAGTCAAACGTCAAGAAACAAACAACACGTTTCAAAAACTAGTCTTCTATTTCTAGTGTGTCCTTGCATATTGTATGTGTTCTGGTGTGTCGTTTGGAGTCTCAAATTATGAGAGGAGACCCTGGTGCATATAAGGTCATGTTTACAGGTTAAAATCAACTTTTAAGGAGTCCAACTCAAAACTTTTAAGGAGTCCAATTCAAAACATTAAGGAGTCCAATCAAAACTTGA